>SEYY01016860.1:0-25866 GCA_009176605.1 Armadillidium nasatum
ATAATTTTCTCTGTTGACATTTTATACATATTCGGGTGACTTGTTCGCAGATGTTGCGAATATTTGGACTCCAGGTAATTTCTTGTATTTTCTTTATCATTTTATCTCTTCCCGGATGATAATGAGTCTTATGATAGTCAATGATTAAATCTTTTAAATCATTATACCCTATGAGTGGAACATCTTTCCCAGTTTCCTCGTAATACAAAATTCCATCTATTTCATGTACATTTTTCAAATATCTTATATATCTCTTTAAATAATTTTTCTCTTTGAGTCTTTGAGTTTGTTCTTGAACTGTATTATTTTCTTGTAAAATCTGTCTTAACTCTTGTAAACCTTTATCTTCAATTTGTCCTTTTTTAATTTCTTCTACTAGTTGTTCCTCATTTCTTGTATATTTTAATGTAGATCTTCTACTTGGCAATTCTTCGGTTTCCTCTGGTTCTTGATCCCACCGTAGACTCAATCGTTATATCATGAGAATTCAAGCTTTCTGTAATCAACTATGTCTTCCTCAGTATTTCCTTCACTCTCTTCCTCATCTTCAATCTCGAATAAGACGATCTCTTTCAGAATTTCCGCCTCTTCAAAATCTGAGACAAACAAATTTATTTCGTCAACACAGCTTGTTACTCTTTCTTCAGATGTATTCTTCTCCAATAAATTAAAATGAACGCCGTGTATACTTAAGAGATGACATATCCTAGTACCTTTATCATTATATGACACCCATTGGTCTTTAGCATGATATATTTTAACTTGGATGTCGTATATACGGGCACAAGCTTCCACAATCTCAGAGCTGACCATAGTACCTGAGATATTCATTCGGTTCAGATTCTGTCTAGTTTGTTTAGTGTCCATTAACCCATAGGTTTTCAAATTATTTCTCACTTCATTGACCGCACGCTCACGGAGAATCTTGTGAGCTTTTTCATCATTAAATAAGAATATGGCTATTGCCACGAACAGGGTGTTTCCGCTGCCTTTAATTTCTTTTTCTTTAAATCCTACCGGTACTATATCTTCTTCAATTTCTATTTCCTCTGTATTTTCTGGAACGCATCGAGAGAGGAAAATCGCTGATGTGATTAAATTTCCCGGGTAGGTATTTGATCTCAAAATCGTACTCAGCTAAATCTGTTAAAGTTCGGGCAATTCTTGCATTTACTCCAGCCATATTGTGCAAATAAGTTAGGGGTTGGTGATCAGACCAGATGACAAACCTTCGGCACATTAAAAATGTGCGAAACACTTTCACTCCCCATCTTAATGCGGCTAATTCTTTCTCTAGAGTACTATAGTTTCTCTGGGCGGATCCAAAACACATCGAGGCATAGGCTATAACTTTTAGTTCCCCGTCTTGCTGTTGTTTTAAACAAGCTCCGGCACCTGTCCCAGATGCATCAACAAACAGTTCCAATGGTTTTTTACTCTCATAGTCCGGGAAGGCTAAAATTGGTGGTTCTACCAAAGCTTGTTTTAATCTTTCAAAGCTTTCTTGACACTCCAGAGTCCATTTTATACTCTTTCCTGTTGTTAACTGAGAGAGAGGCTTCATGAGTTTAGCAGCCTCTGGAATATGTCTTCTATAGTAATTTACACTACCCAAGAAACTCTGAACTTGCTTTATGGTTTTGGGCACTGGAGCTTTTTGTATGGCCTCTATATTTTCGGATAATGGTAATATTCCTTCTTCACTAACTTCCTGGCCTAAAAATTTTACTTTTCTTCTGAAGATATTACATTTTTCCGGTTTTATTTTTAAATTAAACTCACGCAGTTTCTCTAAAACTTGACTTAGATTATTCAAATGTTCGTCAAAATTTCTTCCCAAGATCAAAATATCGTCCAAGTAGGCCATTACTTGGGTTTTTGAGAAATCTTGTATCATCAAGTTGACGAGACGTTGGAACGTCGCGGGTGAGTTACAGAGGCCAAAAGGTAATCGTACGAACTCCAGATGCTTTGAAGATGTTGTAAAAGCAGTATATTCTCTTGATTTTTCATCCATGGGTAAGTTGTAGTATCCTTTGGTCATGTCTAGAAGACTAAAATAGGTACTGCCTTTTAAATTATAAATACAGTCGTTCACAGCGGGTAATGGAAAACTGTCCTTAACTGTCCTCTGATTGAGGGCTCTATAATCAATACATACCCTTACTTTGCCATTCTTCTTGATAATAGGTACAATAGGACTGCTCCATGGACTCTTTGATGGTTGTATAATTCCTTGTTGTTCTAATGTTTTTAATTCTTCGTCCATAAGCTCTTGCACCTTCGGATTGAACCGCCTTACCTTTTGACGAATGGGCTCATAATCATTCAATTTAATTTTGTGTTTCATTTTAGTTGTATAACCCACGTCATTATCGTCTTTACTAATGATATCTTTAAAATTTTCTAACGTTTTACATAACAATATCTTTTTGTTCTGAATTAAGGTCGGTTTGGTTCAATGTAAATCTTTCCTCCCAACTCAAGTGCTGATTTTCTTGTTCTTTCTCCACTTCTTGTTGTTCGTATATTTCTTTTAAAGTTTTTCCATCTTTTACTAATTCTATAGTTGTTACCACTAAATCTTTTGTATCAATCTTATAAGTTTCATCTCCCAAATTTATAACATTAATATAGGCTCTTTTCCCATTATTTACAGTATTTGAAATAAACAATCCATTCTTTCTAAAATTATCCAATCCTGCTATTTCAGTACTATATAATTTGGGTTCTTTAAAATTATTTGGCCACTTTAGTTCTATTTTATGTATGTATCCAGCCTTTATATGAGCATTCTTTCTTAATTTTAACTTGATGTTACTTATTGGGGCTGAATTATATCTAAAATTACATACAACAATTTCTTTCCCATTATCAGGCCTACATATTAATCTATTATTTTCAAAGTCAATTTCTAAAAAGTATTTTTTCAAAAAATCGATTCCAAGAATCATTTCATGTGTTATTTTTCGACTAATGATGAAACTTTCATGTTTTATTTGATATTTTCCTATTTTGAATGATAAATTCATCTCTCCTTCTGTTCCTTCTATATCTCCGTGTACTCCAATCAATTTAATATTTGTATCTTTGATTTCTTCATTTAATAATTGAGCGACATCATAACTAATTACATTGAGTTGGGCACCTGTATCTATTAAAGCTCTTATAATGGCTCCTTTTACATTTATATCCAAGTATAATCTTTGATCTGTATCTTTAGGTGCAAGGCTTTGTCCTACTCCCTTAATTCCACCCTGCTCGGTTAAGGGGTTCTTTAGTTTTCCGGCTGCTTCCTGAATACATTCTTAAATTCCTCACAGTTCTTCATCAAATGGTTTTCTCCACAATAAGGGCATTCATATCTTTGAGCTTGTTCCCTCTTTTCTGGTGGTGCTCTTCTTGTATTTTGCTCATTTTGTGCAGTACTTGTTGGTCGTTGTTCCTGTTTTTCAGGTCTTTCTAATCTATTGCCTTGTTCTCGGTTTCTTTCTTGAGCTATTCTTTTACGACAATCCTTAATCATATGACCTGGCTTACCACAACAGAAACAACTTTTGTTTTTCTTGTAGCATTCCGATTCTAGATGCCCTTCTTTTTCACAAAAATTACATTTTTTATCTGTCTTTTTATCAGTTACTGCTACTTGAACCTTTTCTCTCTCAGGTTTTCTTTCTGTGGTGTTGTCTTTTCTTTCTTCTTTCTTATCAGGCTGATTACTACTAAAGCACATCTCTACATTGTCGGCTATCTCGATTATCCTATCTATACTAATTCTTGGTTCCGATAATGCAGCAAATTTTACTTTCCCAGCTGATTCTCCGCTAAGTCCTTCTAGTATTTTTATTTTCTTCATTTCATTAAATAACTCTTGTCGTGTATCTATCCCAGCTGCTTCTGCCAGTCGATCTAATCTCATAGAAAAATTCATTATAGTTTCATTTTTCTCTCTTTTTGCACTCCAATATTTTTCTGCTATTTTATCCTTATTTCGAGAAGCCTGATAAACAATTTTTCTGAGTTTTTCTTTAACCAAATAGTAAGGAATTCTTCCGCCATCGATGTTATTAAAAGAATCCAGTAAACTTCCTTCTAAATATTTACCCAGGACGCGACTCCATGTATTTACTACTTCCGGATAGGTATTATCGCAGTATGTTTCAAAATCTTGTAAAAATCTTTCAAAATCATGTCCCTCTTCTAGTGAATATTTCAAGGGTGGTGGGACTAGCCTTCTTCGATAATAGTAGTGACTATCCATCATGTGTTCAGGTGGTGGTGTATATTGTCGTCCTGGTGTATAATGCTGACTTGTTCCAGCTCTACTTGAATACTGGCGACTATTCATTCCTCTTTCCTGTTCTTGTCTTTGTTGTTGCTCTGGTGTTGATGTCATATGTGGTTGTAACTGTTCATTCATTTCAGGCCTCTCTTCAGGGATATCCACTCTAAAATCCATCTTGTTTATCTAATTCTGTTCAATGATCTTTTTAAATTCTTATTAAACTTTTATTCTTAGCACCAGGTATGTTAGGTGGCTAAATCCTGGTCTAAACGGCACCAAAAAGTTATGTCGTAGTTATCAATTCTATTTATGTTATAATAAGGACCAACTACAACAAATATTTCAGAAATTGCGTTGTGTTTCCATTACTATTATTCAAGGTTTCTAATGATTTATTATCTTTTCAGATTAAAGGTCGTTCATCTACTTGATGTGAACTATGTTGATATTAGAGAATGAATTTCTGACTTATTATTTATTATTATATAATAAACAATCGTTTTGTTATGTTATATTCTTTATAACCTTATTTTAATTAATAAAAGAGGGTTTTATTTTCCTACTTACTATAAACTTATACCTTCCGATATTATCATATAGTATTCACCAACACTTATGTAGTTCGATACTATAATAATGTTTATTAAACTGTTGTTTAATGTTTCGAATTGATGTTATGTCAAGATTAACCGTGCGAAATTGTTTCAAGTTAAGTGTGAATATAGTAAAATATTTATTAAAATATTTTCTAAGTCTTTAGTGGATGCTATAATACCAGTAAACTGTGAAAATTAACTCGGAGTTTTCATCAAGTTGTATTAAAAATATTTATTAAAATATTTTCTAAGTCCTGAGCGAATGTTATAATAACAGTAAACGGTGAAAATTATCTCAGAGTTTTCATCAAGTTGTATTAAAATATTTATTAAAATATTTTTAAACGCTCTAAGTTCTGTTTCGTTTTAATACAATAGGAATAATTAAGTTAAAGATTTTTGGTTTTGTTTTGGACCTGTGTAAACTTTATGGTTAGTTATAGATAACGAATTTTATTCGATTAAGAGAAGTTAAAATATACTTTATATTGTAGGTAGATTATTTGTAAGATAACGAGTGATTTATTAAATTGTCATCGCCAATTGACCTAAATTAGTAATATTTAATAATCCTTTAACTTAGTATTAAAACTGAATAGAACTTAGACAATATTTTAATAAATATTGTTGATTATATAAATTAAAAACAACTTTGAAATATTTTAAACAGTTTGCTATTGTATTAAAACGAAACAGAACTTAGAAAATCTTTTAATAAATATTATTGATATAAATTAAAAACAACTTTGAAATATTTTAAACAGTTTGCTATTGTATTAAAACGAAACAAGACTTAGAAAATATTTTAATAAATATTTTTAATACAACTTGATTAAAACTCTGAGATAATTTTCATCATTTACTGTTATTATAGCATTCGTTCAGGACTTAGAAAATATTTTAATAAATATTTTAATACAACTTGATGAAAACTCTGAGATAATTTTCACCGTTTACTGTTATTATAACATTCGCTCAGGACTTAGAAAATATTTTAATAAATATTTTTAATACAACTTGATGAAAACTCCGAGTTAATTTTCACAGTTTACTGGTATTATAGCATCCACTAAAGACTTAGAAAATATTTTAATAAATATTTTACTATATTCACACTTAACTTGAAACAATTTCGCACGGTTAATCTTGACATAACATCAATTCGAAACATTAAACAACAGTTTAATAAACATTATTATAGTATCGAACTACATAAGTGTTGGTGAATACTATATGATAATATCGGAAGGTATAAGTTTATAGTAAGTAGGAAATTAGGAAAATAAAACCCTCTTTTATTAATTAAAATAAGGTTATAAAGAATATAACATAACAAAACGATTGTTTATTATATAATAATAAATAATAAGTCAGAAATTCATTCTCTAATATCAACATAGTTCACATCAAGTAGATGAACGACCTTTAATCTGAAAAGATAATAAATCATTAGAAACCTTGAATAATAGTAATGGAAACACAACGCAATTTCTGAAATATTTGTTGTAGTTGGTCCTTATTATAACATAAATAGAATTGATAACTACGACATAACTTTTTGGTGCCGTTTAGACCAGGATTTAGCCACCTAACATACCTGGTGCTAAGAATAAAAGTTTAATAAGAATTTAAAAAGATCATTGAACAGAATTAGATAAACAAGATGGATTTTAGAGTGGATATCCCTGAAGAGAGGCCTGAAATGAATGAACAGTTACAACCACATATGACATCAACACCAGAGCAACAACAAAGACAAGAACAGGAAAGAGGAATGAATAGTCGCCAGTATTCAAGTAGAGCTGGAACAAGTCAGCATTATACACCAGGACGACAATATACACCACCACCTGAACACATGATGGATAGTCACTACTATTATCGAAGAAGGCTAGTCCCACCACCCTTGAAATATTCACTAGAAGAGGGACATGATTTTGAAAGATTTTTACAAGATTTCGAAACATACTGCGATAATACCTATCCGGAAGTAGTAAATACATGGAGTCGCGTCCTGGGTAAATATTTAGAAGGAAGTTTACTGGATTCTTTTAATAACATCGATGGCGGAAGAATTCCTTACTATTTGGTTAAAGAAAAACTCAGAAAAATTGTTTATCAGGCTTCTCGAAATAAGGATAAAATAGCAGAAAAATATTGGAGTGCAAAAAGAGAGAAAAATGAAACTATAATGAATTTTTCTATGAGATTAGATCGACTGGCAGAAGCAGCTGGGATAGATACACGACAAGAGTTATTTAATGAAATGAAGAAAATAAAAATACTAGAAGGACTTAGCGGAGAATCAGCTGGGAAAGTAAAATTTGCTGCATTATCGGAACCAAGAATTAGTATAGATAGGATAATCGAGATAGCCGACAATGTAGAGATGTGCTTTAGTAGTAATCAGCCTGATAAGAAAGAAGAAAGAAAAGACAACACCACAGAAAGAAAACCTGAGAGAGAAAAGGTTCAAGTAGCAGTAACTGATAAAAAGACAGATAAAAAATGTAATTTTTGTGAAAAAGAAGGGCATCTAGAATCGGAATGCTACAAGAAAAACAAAAGTTGTTTCTGTTGTGGTAAGCCAGGTCATATGATTAAGGATTGTCGTAAAAGAATAGCTCAAGAAAGAAACCGAGAACAAGGCAATAGATTAGAAAGACCTGAAAAACAGGAACAACGACCAACAAGTACTGCACAAAATGAGCAAAATACAAGAAGAGCACCACCAGAAAAGAGGGAACAAGCTCAAAGATATGAATGCCCTTATTGTGGAGAAAACCATTTGATGAAGAACTGTGAGGAATTTAAGAATGTATTCAGGAAGCAGCCGGAAAACTAAAGAACCCCTTAACCGAGCAGGGTGGAATTAAGGGAGTAGGACAAAGCCTTGCACCTAAAGATACAGATCAAAGATTATACTTGGATATAAATGTAAAAGGAGCCATTATAAGAGCTTTAATAGATACAGGTGCCCAACTCAATGTAATTAGTTATGATGTCGCTCAATTATTAAATGAAGAAATCAAAGATACAAATATTAAATTGATTGGAGTACACGGAGATATAGAAGGAACAGAAGGAGAGATGAATTTATCATTCAAAATAGGAAAATATCAAATAAAACATGAAAGTTTCATCATTAGTCGAAAAATAACACATGAAATGATTCTTGGAATCGATTTTTTGAAAAAATACTTTTTAGAAATTGACTTTGAAAATAATAGATTAATATGTAGGCCTGATAATGGGAAAGAAATTGTTGTATGTAATTTTAGATATAATTCAGCCCCAATAAGTAACATCAAGTTAAAATTAAGAAAGAATGCTCATATAAAGGCTGGATACATACATAAAATAGAACTAAAGTGGCCAAATAATTTTAAAGAACCCAAATTATATAGTACTGAAATAGCAGGATTGGATAATTTTAGAAAGAATGGATTGTTTATTTCAAATACTGTAAATAATGGGAAAAGAGCCTATATTAATGTTATAAATTTGGGAGATGAAACTTATAAGATTGATACAAAAGATTTAGTGGTAACAACTATAGAATTAGTAAAAGATGGAAAAACTTTAAAAGAAATATACGAACAACAAGAAGTGGAGAAAGAACAAGAAAATCAGCACTTGAGTTGGGAGGAAAGATTTACATTGAACCAAACCGACCTTAATTCAGAACAAAAAGATATTGTATTGTAAAACGTTAGAAAATTTTAAAGATATCATTAGTAAAGACGATAATGACGTGGGTTATACAACTAAAATGAAACACAAAATTAAATTGAATGATTATGAGCCCATTCGTCAAAAGGTAAGGCGGTTTAATCCGAAGGTGCAAGAGCTTATGGACGAAGAATTAAAAACATTAGAACAACAAGGAATTATACAACCATCAAAGAGTCCATGGAGCAGTCCTATTGTACCTATTATCAAGAAGAATGGCAAAGTAAGGGTATGTATTGATTATAGAGCCCTCAATCAGAGGACAGTTAAGGACAGTTTTCCATTACCCGCTGTGAACGACTGTATTTATAATTTAAAAGGCAGTACCTATTTTAGTCTTCTAGACATGACCAAAGGATACTACAACTTACCCATGGATGAAAAATCAAGAGAATATACTGCTTTTACAACATCTTCAAAGCATCTGGAGTTCGTACGATTACCTTTTGGCCTCTGTAACTCACCCGCGACGTTTCCAACGTCTCGTCAACTTGATGATACAAGATTTCTCAAAAACCCAAGTAATGGCCTACTTGGACGATATTTTGATCTTGGGAAGAAATTTTGACGAACATTTGAATAATCTAAGTCAAGTTTTAGAGAAACTGCGTGAGTTTAATTTAAAAATAAAACCGGAAAAATGTAATATCTTCAGAAGAAAAGTAAAATTTTTAGGCCAGGAAGTTAGTGAAGAAGGAATATTACCATTATCCGAAAATATAGAGGCCATACAAAAAGCTCCAGTGCCCAAAACCATAAAGCAAGTTCAGAGTTTCTTGGGTAGTGTAAATTACTATAGAAGACATATTCCAGAAGCTGCTAAACTCATGAAGCCTCTCTCTCAGTTAACAACAGGAAAGAGTATAAAATGGACTCTGGAGTGTCAAGAAAGCTTTGAAAGATTAAAACAAGCTTTGGTAGAACCACCAATTTTAGCCTTCCCGGACTATGAGAGTAAAAAACCATTGGAACTGTTTGTTGATGCATCTGGGACAGGTGCCGGAGCTTGTTTAAAACAACAGCAAGACGGGGAACTAAAAGTTATAGCCTATGCCTCGATGTGTTTTGGATCCGCCCAGAGAAACTATAGTACTCTAGAGAAAGAATTAGCCGCATTAAGATGGGGAGTGAAAGTGTTTCGCACATTTTTAATGTGCCGAAGGTTTGTCATCTGGTCTGATCACCAACCCCTAACTTATTTGCACAATATGGCTGGAGTAAATGCAAGAATTGCCCGAACTTTAACAGATTTAGCTGAGTACGATTTTGAGATCAAATACCTACCCGGGAAATTTAATCACATCAGCGATTTCCTCTCTCGATGCGTTCCAGAAAATACAGAGGAAATAGAAATTGAAGAAGATATAGTACCGGTAGGATTTAAAGAAAAAGAAATTAAAGGCAGCGGAAACACCCTGTTCGTGGCAATAGCCATATTCTTATTTAATGATGAAAAAGCTCACAAGATTCTCCGTGAGCGTGCGGTCAATGAAGTGAGAAATAATTTGAAAACCTATGGGTTAATGGACACTAAACAAACTAGACAGAATCTGAACCGAATGAATATCTCAGGTACTATGGTCAGCTCTGAGATTGTGGAAGCTTGTGCCCGTATATACGACATCCAAGTTAAAATATATCATGCTAAAGACCAATGGGTGTCATATAATGATAAAGGTACTAGGATATGTCATCTCTTAAGTATACACGGCGTTCATTTTAATTTATTGGAGAAGAATACATCTGAAGAAAGAGTAACAAGCTGTGTTGACGAAATAAATTTGTTTGTCTCAGATTTTGAAGAGGCGGAAATTCTGAAAGAGATCGTCTTATTCGAGATTGAAGATGAGGAAGAGAGTGAAGGAAATACTGAGGAAGACATAGTTGATTCAGAAAGCTTGAATTCTCATGATATAACGATTGAGTCTACGGTGGGATCAAAACCAGAGGAAACCGAAGAATTGCCAAGTAGAAGATCTACATTAAAATATACAAGAAATGAGGAACAACTAGTAGAAGAAATTAAAAAAGGACAAATTGAAGATAAAGGTTTACAAGAGTTAAGACAGATTTTACAAGAAAATAATACAGTTCAAGAACAAACTCAAAGACTCAAAGAGAAAAATTATTTAAAGAGATATATAAGATATTTGAAAAATGTACATGAAATAGATGGAATTTTGTATTACGAGGAAACTGGGAAAGATGTTCCACTCATAGGGTATAATGATTTAAAAGATTTAATCATTGACTATCATAAGACTCATTATCATCCGGGAAGAGATAAAATGATAAAGAAAATACAAGAAATTACCTGGAGTCCAAATATTCGCAACATCTGCGAACAAGTCACCCGAATATGTATAAAATGTCAACAGAGAAAATTATTACCAGCTCGACAACAAAGACCACCAACTTGGAAAGTACAAGCCAGAAAACCTTTTGATGTGGTCGCCATAGATCTTATGGAAATGCCAAAAACAAAAATAGGACAGAAATATATCTTTGTTGCTGTTGACATGTACTCAAAGTGGACATCTGCTGTGGCTATACCAGATAAAACTGCTAATACAGTACTCAAAGCATTTAAAAATATGATAGCAACATTTCTGAAAGACCCTTTAGAAATACAATCAGACAACGGAAAAGAATTTACTAATCATCTGTTTGAAGAGTTCCTCAAAACTAAAGAAATTAAGCATCGTTGTACTGTAGCCAATATGCCACAAACTAACGGCCTCGTAGAAAGAGTGAACCAAACATTGTTAAATATGTTTAGAATGATAGATAACTTAGAAGAATGGGATGAACATCTACCTGACGTTGTGGCTGTATACAACCACACATATCACAGAGAATTAGGAAAGACACCAGCTGCAATATTTCTCAACAATGTTGAAAAGAATCAAGTAAATGACAAGACTTGGGGAAAGACACAACAAGATTATGAACCCTACAAGTTAGATGAATTAGTCCTCAAGAAAAATATTCTTAAGGGTCATAATGTAGAAAATAAACTAGCTAAGAAATTCCATGGTCCATATAAAGTAGTTAAAACATATGAGAACGGGGTGATGTACGACCTTCAACATCAGTACAGAAATACTATATTATATAAAATACATCACAAACATTTAAAAAAGTGGTATGAAACTCCTGAAGAATTAAAAAAGGTTAATCAAGAAAATGATTTAGAGGACAACAAGAGTAATACATCCCAACCTGATTTTGAGGGGTTTACAGAAGAACATCAAACCATGTTTAAAATAAACTGGGAAAAGGTATTCCAATATAATATTCATCTACAACATAATGTAGATCTAAATCAAGATTCAAAAGACCAAATGGCAAGTCACGAAGCTGAAAGACGAATACCTTATAATAATGCCACTTATAATATGGAGCCGTGGATTCAAGAAGAATTAGAATTCAATAGACCCAGTCGAGGAATTCCCATTATAGATGCAAGAACTTCAAGAGTATGGAAGGATCTGGTAGAATTAGAACGAAACAGTACGGTATCGAATTTGTCTTTTGATTTTTCGGGATTCTGATGGTAAGGTAATAGAATGTCAATAGTAAGGTAAGAAAATCAAAATTGAGTTATGTTATTTTGAATCCTTGGCAAGTTACAAGTTTTGTAAGAGATGAATATATTGGATTGTTTAAGTAATCAATTTATATGTTTGTTTTAATAATGATTTCAGATGAGGAATGCTGTGTCAACGAACTTTTTAATTTTAGAATCGAATGCTGTTTATTTTAGCTCATGTTAAAAGAAGTTAGTTTTATGTTTATGATATGTTTAAAAAATTTTATCAGGTTTACAGAAATTGTTGGAGATTATGTTCCAGAAGAGTATTTAATTAGTACATTTAATGTAATTAATCCCTGTTTTAAATGAATTTATTGTTTTTGTAGATCATGAATTGGGGAACCAAGAGAGTTGTTGTAATTGGAGACAGTCGGGTTGCCGAACTGCAGAACACCGCAGACGGTTGGAAACCGAAACATCTGGTACGTTACAGCACTCCAGGAATGACTATGAAAGAGGCCCTAAACAAGGTGGACAAAGTGTTAGAAGATAATGTAGTGGAGGACCAAGAACCTATAGACATAATAGTGATCATGTGTTTACATTGTGAACTCACCAAATTAATAGACTGTGGAAAAATTCAGGTTGTAAAATAATGGTTCCGAATAATCAGTTAGATTTGGATGCATTGATTGAGCCAATTAAAGTTAAATTTTTGGACTGGAAGGATAGGTATGCTTATTGCCAGATTATAATTACCGTCCCATTTATCCCAAATTTTGGAATATATAACCGTAACAGAACTATACAAAAAATTAGATCCCACCCAAGTCAAATTATTATATCCATATCGATGTAGTCTCAGTTTTAATCGACAAATGAGAGATCTTATAAGTAGATTCTTTGAATCAATGGGATAAAAAACTAACTCCAAGACCTTTAGCTCTCACCCGAATGGAATATTTCAATACGGTAAACAGGTATAATCATGGTAAAAATACAGTTAGACCTTTTCAAGGTTCCACCAAGGATGGCCTACATTTTCTAGGAGCCACAGTGGGCAAATGGTGGAAATTACTCAAGCAACATCATGAGTACCTAAATAAACAACCAGGGAAGTCCTATCGTGCCATCGAAGAATCAACACTTGTGAGAACAGGCTTGGAACAACAAATGGCCCAGTTAAGAGGTTAGACCCCAAAGGTCAACAGGAGGACGACCGGACAAGCGATATCATCAAAGGACAAGTTTAGAACCTCAAGAAACCCCTAGGAGATCACACTATCATACAACTGGCCGGTATAGAGGAGAAAACAACAGATGCACTAATTTGGAACAGGCAGGACCTTCAAGACCTTACAATGCTAGACCCAGAAGAGTTGATGATCTCAGAATCAAGATTCAGAATCGACAAAACCAAAGCCCTTGTAACATGCAAAGTGTACAGACACATTTCGGTACGGGCCGCACCATGACAATAGAAACTAGAACATTTTACAGAAAAGTTCATAAAAGATTTTAGCCATCCTGGTACTACTTAAACTCTCTAAATGGCCCTATGAAATACTTTGAGAAGGGGGTGTAGTAGGCCCTCCTGAAGAAAAATCGTTTTAAAATTATGGTGATAGGTATTGTGGTGTTGGTTTTTATGATAACTTAAGAAATGAGCAATATATGTTAAGTGAAGTATTTAATAAGAAAGAAAAAGAAATATAATAAAAGATAAGTAAATCGATAAGAAGAGAAAGAAAAAATTAGACATGAAAGAAACGAAGAAAAAGTAACAGAAACAATAAGTAAATCAGGTCTAGCATGAACGCAAAGTTAGGGCTACAAATTTAAACTCTCAGAAAATTATGAAATTTGAAAAAATCAAGAGAAAGGCAAGTTAAGCATAATATGTATTTCTTCGTGAATTAAGAAAATAACATGAAAAAGATGAGAATAAATAAAGGAATTAATAAACATAAGGATTAAGAAAATTATACGAAGTTCAAATCAAGATGGCGCTTAAGATTTCGAAAATAAAACAACAAACAGAGTCCGTTACCAAGTTGCCAGAAAAGAAAAAGAAGAGAAAAGAAAAAAGAAAGAGAACCTGAATTTTGACAACTCGCTAAAAATAAAACTTCCTGATTGGTTGATCTTAAAAAAATGACAACCTATGATAGTTGTCAGAATTCATAATTTGAAAATTTTGAAAGAAGTAGTCATTCTGATTTTGGTTCTGAAATCGAAAAGTTCTTTGCTCCGTAAACGAATTTTATATAGTAATATTTTATATTGATAAAGGTGATAATATTCTTAAGATTACTGATATTTTACGAATAAGAGTTGATTTATTCACAGACCTCTTTCGAGGAATTAAGGTTAAAGGTAACTTATTTTAGAAAATTTACAGAACTCTTTCGAGTATTTGATATTAGAGTGTTAAATATACAGACCTCTTTCGAGGAATTAAGGTTAAAGGTAACTTATGTTTAAACCTTACAGAACTCTTTCGAGTATTTGATATTAGGTTGAATATTAGAATATACAGACCTCTTTCGAGGACCAATTGATATACTTGGGCATATTTACCGTGTGTTTATTTTTGATTTAAAACTCAAGAAATACGAGTTTAATTAAGATATTTGTACAAATTGTTGAAAGAATAATTAATGTCAGAGGATATTCATTTTATATAGTAACTGTAAATATATTTAAAGTAAACCAGATTAATTGCTTTATACTTTTATAAACTTTTGTTTTTGTTTAAGTAAACCATTTTGGTTTAAATTGTTCCTTTTTGAAGTATATGCTTTGCATTAGATTATACCATAATTAAGTTAAAGATTTTTGGTTTTGTTTTGGACCTGTGTAAACTTTATGGTTAGTTATAGATAACGAATTTTATTCGATTAAGAGAAGTTAAAATATACTTTATATTGTAGGTAGATTATTTGTAAGATAACGAGTGATTTATTAAATTGTCATCGCCAATTGACCTAAATTAGTAATATTTAATAATCCTTTAACTTAGTATTAAAACTGAATAGAACTTAGAAAATATTTTAATAAATATTGTTGATTCAAATTAAAAACAACTCTGAACTATTTTAAATGGTTTAATCTTATTCTAAAACGAAACAGAACTTAGAAAATCTTTTAATAAATATTATTGATATAAATTAAAAACAACTTTGAAATATTTTAAACAGTTTGCTATTGTATTAAAACGAAACAGAACTTAGAAAATCTTTTAATAAATATTATTGATATAAATTAAAAACAACTTTGAAATATTTTAAACAGTTTGCTATTGTATTAAAACGAAACAAGACTTAGAAAATATTTTAATAAATATTTTTAATACAACTTGATTAAAACTCTGAGATAATTTTCACCGTTTACTGTTATTATAACATTCGCTCAGGACTTAGAAAATATTTTAATAAATATTTTTAATACAACTTGATGAAAACTCCGAGTTAATTTTCACAGTTTACTGGTATTATAGCATCCACTAAAGACTTAGAAAATATTTTAATAAATATTTTACTATATTCACACTTAACTTGAAACAATTTCGCACGGTTAATCTTGACATAACATCAATTCGAAACATTAAACAACAGTTTAATAAACATTATTATAGTATCGAACTACATAAGTGTTGGTGAATACTATATGATAATATCGGAAGGTATAAGTTTATAGTAAGTAGGAAATTAGGAAAATAAAACCCTCTTTTATTAATTAAAATAAGGTTATAAAGAATATAACATAACAAAACGATTGTTTATTATATAATAATAAATAATAAGTCAGAAATTCATTCTCTAATATCAACATAGTTCACATCAAGTAGATGAACGACCTTTAATCTGAAAAGATAATAAATCATTAGAAACCTTGAATAATAGTAATGGAAACACAACGCAATTTCTGAAATATTTGTTGTAGTTGGTCCTTATTATAACATAAATAGAATTGATAACTACGACACCGGTGAGTTGAGGTGGAATTCACTTATTTCCTTGCCCCCGTACCCCCCGACCCGTGAGTGATGGTGATAAAATTTTCACTTACATTCTTATCTCTCTCTCTCTCTCTCATATTATATATGCTTAGGTGGAGAATTGTTTCTGAGTTTCGATAATTTTTTTATTATCGATATTTTTTATATGTAATATTTCCGATTAATCATATTTCCATACCTATAATTAGCCGTAGGCTACTATGTCGTGCAAGCGTTCTTGTGTACGTTAGGTCTCTTTTACGGCAAATTTTTGTGTAGGTTAGGCCTCTTTTTACGGCAATTTCGGTAGTTCAGGTTATGATAAGTCGAATTAGGTTCTGCTAGAAAAGTAAGTAATAATAATTGTGTCTATGTCTAGTAATAAGTACCTCACAACTCTCTTCTTTACGATAGGCTTCTCCGATATTTTCGATTTTCGATATTTTTTAACAATCGAAACTCAGAAACAATCTCCACCTTTACCTATAGGCTTAGGTGGAGATTGTTTCTGAGTTTCGATATTTTTTATATCGATATTTTTTATATATATTTTTCCGATTAATCGATATTTTATACCTATACTTAGCCGTAGGCTACTTATATCGTGCAAACGTTCTTGTGTACGTTAGGTCTTTTACGGCAAATTCTTGTGTAGGTTAGGCCTCTTTTTACGGCAATTTCGGTAGTTCAGGTTTTGATAAGTCGAATTAGGTTCTGCTAGAAAAGTAAGTAATAATAATTGTGTCTATGTTAGTAGTAATAGTACCTCGTACCTCTGACAAATCTCTTGTTTACGATAGGCTTCTCCCATATTTTCGATTTTCGATATTTTTTAACAATCGAAACTCAGAAACAATCTCCACCTTTACCATATATATATATATATATATATATATATATATATATATATATATATATATATATATATATATATATATATATATATATATATATATAACTATTATTATTATTATTATTATTATTACACATTACCCCATATCCCGCATCATGCAAAATTCTTGTAAATTTTAACTATTATTTCCATTTTTAGCTTCACCATATTTTAAAATATAGCAACTCGTCAAAACATTGAAAGATTTTTTTTTTTTTTTTTTTTTTGAGAGCGGCCTCACCAACGAGGGCACGTGAGAGAGTTTTATAATGGCGGCAAACGATATTATGACGTCATAATTATTCCTATTATTTTAAACTTTTTTTTTTTTTTTAATTTAAGTGTTTTTTTTAATTTTTTTTTCTTACAAAATAATTTGGCGTTCGTCGATTAACCAAAAAAATAAGCAAACATATCATTTCCTTTTTGTAGTTACGCTGAGAAGAAAACAAAAAAAAAACGGCACGTCGTATCAGTTTCAGTTGAACTCGCAATGCGTGAATAAGTAGTTTCAATCGAACTAGCAACCCGTAGGTATGTAGGTATTTTCAGCAACCTTGTCTCGTACGAAAAAATCCACTCCCGTGAACGCTACAATTACCATATTTTCATGTATAAAATTGTTTTCCGCTCTTCAATTTACCCTAAAAAACTGATTTCAGATAATTTCATCTTTGTATTTTTGCTATATTGAAAAAAAAAAAAAAAGGCTCAGTTAAACCTGAGTATTAGCAAAAAGATTTTGGGGTATTTAATGTGGTCTTCCAGGTTCGGCTAGGCTTTATTTTTACTTTTTTAACTTCATAAGTAAAAATAATTAAAAGTAGAAATTGACTCAGCTGAGCAATAACATTACTCCTACCTTTCATATATTAGAACATTTCAAATCAATATTTTTTGATACACACAAAATTTTAGTTGGCAGGGTTCTGATTGACTATTACCTATGGCTGTCTTGACAAAGTATAAAGTATAAAATATACTTTTAAACTTTTTTTTAACCCAAACTTTCAAGAAATTCAATATATTACAAGGGCTATAGGCTTACTACTTATAGAATATTATGAAAGTCAAATAATAAATTTCAACAGAAATAGGAAAAAACGTATATTACTCTACTTACCCGTAAATCTGATAGTTAGTTTTAACATCTTTAGGCCATGAAAATTCTCCAAACAAAATATTATCATCTTTAATTATAATTTCTTTTTTATTGACATTAAATTGCCTAAGTAAACTCAATGGATCAGCCATATCTGATGACAAAAGAAATAACAGATATAAAACTTTAAAAAATCAACTTTCCTTTAACAAAACTTAAATAAAAATTCACAATGAAGCTAAAAATAAGCTTCAAGCTGTCGTTAGCCTGTAAAGCCACATAATATAGGCTACGCTTTGGAGATGACCATAGTACTATCATGAGTTTAAATGAATCTACGCCGAAGCAAACCGATTTTTTTTTAATTATTATTATTATTATTATTATTATTATTATTATTATTATTATTATTATTATTATTATTATTATTATTATTATTATTATTATTATTATTATTATTATTATTATTATTATTATTATTATTATTATTATTATTATCTATATCTTATCTATATCTAATTAATATTATTCTGAAAGTTTTTTTTTTTAAGCCTGTACTTTAACATGGGTTTGTAAGCCAATTGGCCGGACCAATATTAAGTAGCTTCACCAAATAGTATATATATATATATATATATATATATATATATATATATATATATATATATATATATATATATATATATAAATTTTATATTTTATAAATTTTATATTTTTTTTTTTTTTTATTTTTAATTTTTAATAATAATTTTATTAAATTTCTTTTAAATAAATGATAAATAAAAATAATAATAATAATAATAATAAAATAATAATAATAATAATAATAATAATAATAAATAATAATAAAATATAAAATTAAAAAAAAAATTATATTATATATTATATATATATATATATATATATATAATATATATATATATATATATATATATATATATATATATATATATATATATATATATATATATATATATATATATATAATAATATTTAATAATATTCTGTCAGCAAGAACATAAGCGTATCCCTTTGGGATACGCATATGAGCTGCACATGTTTTAATATTTTACATAGGATGTGTTCCATGGTCAAGATTCTTTAAGAATATTGAAGATTCTTAAATGAAAGTGGCTCATGCAGCGTGTCACACTTAATATTGCTACAATAATTTTCTACTCTCGGTAGCGAAAGTTCAAGATAGAAATTTCTATCTTCAGTTTTCGATCGCTGCCGCAATCTTGAAAAATGGTCACGTGATGTAAACAAACATTTAGGAGTTGGACCAAAGTTTACCATATAAATCAAAGTTTACCATTATATGGTAAACTTTGGTTAGACCAAGGCCTTCTTTTAGATTAAAAGCATTTTGTAAATATTATTGCACAGATAGATTTATTAAAAGGAATTTACTTTTTATAGAAATCCTGAAGACTTAATTAAACAGTATTATGACTGTTTGTCCTATTTTTAAAGAAACGTAAACCAAACTAAGATATATTAGCCTTAAAGAAAAGGGTAATTAAAATCAATAAAAAATCTAAAGTTACTCACCAAAAAATAAAGAGCTTCAAAAGTCAAACTTTAATTATAAATTTCTTGTTTTCCTAAAAATTAGTTTTAGGAATTTTCGCCTTATGAAGGTTAAAGGCTATATTTAAATTAGTGGGTATTTAATAAACAAGGGGTCCTTTCAAACAGAATAATTGCCATTCAAATACCAGGGCAATAAATCTCAACTCAAGCCACAAATTAGAACCTTAATTATAAAAAAATGTCAGTTTTTAAAAGTCAAATTTTAAACCCAATAGAATGCCTAACAGGTCTACTCTTTATCAAATAATTAAAAATTAAACTAGGCATATATATAATAGAGCAGACAGTCACAGGGTCAAGTTTTAAATAGTTTCAAGAGGTTAAATTTAAAATCCTAATATCCAAAAAACAATTAACGTACAAAGAAAGGCAATTAATTATTTAATACTTTACGTTCTGGAGGATTTTCATCAATGTAGGGGATATAATTTTTAAATGCACGTTTACATTTTTAATTTTACCATCGTGGTTAGAGCAAAAGTGCCTACCATGTTAAAAAGTGTAAACCACAAATTTGATGCTGCCATTCAAAAGGGTATTTAGCTTTAGGGTGTATTTTGATACTTTAAAAAACCATACACAGTTTTATTTGGTTTTATCTAGTAGGAAGCAAAATGTAAAAACCATAAATAGTTTTACCTTCTAAAGCAATGTATAAGGATTTTCTAATATTATTTGCAAATTATTTTGGATAATTATTTCAGCCTTTTCGGATTATTAATTTGTTTTAAATGAAGCAAATTAATTATTTTAATTTATTCAAAATTTCGTTGGTTCCAACGTTTTTAATCAATTAAGGTTGCCACCAAAGTCTTTTTAAAATCTTCGTTTGACTCATACGCTATCTTATATTCTTACATATGGCCTTAATGATATTAATTAAATTAAGTGATTGTTTATGTTAATTAAATGACTGATAAAATTAGATTTTATAATATATTTACTTTTGTTTACATACATCAGCTGATAATTGCTTAAGCTAGGTGTCCCACTAATATTCAAGATTCTTCAAGATATTTTCGCTGCCACTGGCTTAACCGTGACGTTACGCTTGATTTCATGGAACACACCCGTAGTAGTTATAGAGACACTTGCGTAAATTAACGTAGTAGTTTGAAATTTTGACATGAAAATTTCAAAGATTTAATTTTAGTTTTTAATGACTATGTTTATTTCTTTTAACTCATTTTTCAAAGAAAAACGCACCACCTTTAGAGTTAATCATAGATATGGTGGAGAGAGTACAACGTCGAGCAATAAGGATAATTTCTGGCTTTGAAAATAAGAGCTATGAAGAGAGATTGAAGGAGTTAGGAATGTTCTCGGTTGAAAGAAGATTTCTCAGAGGGGATATGATACAAGTTTACAAAATATTTGTATCTGACAGTAATACAGAGATTGAAAAATTCTTTATAGTGGACCGAGTATGAGTAACTAGAGGACATGATAAGAAAATTAAAAAGAAGCCATGCCATCTCGATCTAAGAAAACACTCTTTCAGTAATCGAGTTGTTAATTTTTGGAATGGCTTCCCAAAAGAGATTGTTGACTGTGATTTGCTTGTCAAATTTAAAAGGGGACTAGATAGAAATATGGATGGTTTATGTATTATATAGTAGAACTTGACCAAGCCAAATTGGCAGGTATATATGAATCGCATAACTCTCCCTATGCAAACAATGAAGCCAACCACTATTCCCATGTGACATGCAGTTTACTAAGCCAAACCATAAATAAATCAGTCGCCTAAGCTCTAAACTAACATGCAAAATCCCTGATACCACAGGATTGTCCAAAATACTCACTTAAATATGTTACCTTTAAAAGCAGAGTAAGTTAAACTACACCTTGATCATTATATTGATCCAACCCCTTTGTAAGAGTTAAAAAGAGTTACTGTCAACAATATTTTGTGGTAAATCATTCCAAAAATTAACAATTTGCTGAAAAAGTACTTTCTCATATCTAGATGGCATAACTTTATTATTTTTTTGTTATGATCTCTGGTGTGCCTATTGGGATCTAGTAAAAAAACTTATTTACATCTACATCATTAATTTTTTAAAACATTTTGGAAACCTGAATCATATCACCTCAAAGAAATTTTCTTTCTGCAGAAAACATCTCTAGTTCTTTTAACCTATCCTTGTAACTCTTTGTTTTTAAAACCAAAAATCATTCTTGTTGCTCTGCACTATACTTCCTCTATCATATTAACGTCTTTTCTTAAATAAGAAGCCCAAACCTGCACACAGTACTCAATCAGTTGTCTAGCCTGACTGTTATAAAGTTTACTAATAACCAGGGCTGGGGAGCTGATGAAATTTCTTTCGGCTCAAACTCTGGCTCTGGTTCCAGAGCCATTGTCAGATGTGACTCTGGGTCTGGCTCCAGCTCCAGAGCCATTTATTTGAGTGGCTCCAGCTCTGGCTCTGACTTTGATTTAAAGATTTTCCTAATTCTTATACAGTTGTATTTAGGTATAATCACCATCAAGGAACATCAACCCAAATGCAATTCTGTGGATATGGGACTCAAAACCTCATTCTTATACAATAGTTTTGAGCAGGGCACAGCTTTGCTCACACAATGCAAAGTCCAAATTTTTTTTTTAAATCGATTTTTCATCTAATTCTACCCTGGATGATTCCGACATTCCTCCTCCTACTACTTCTTCTTTCAGGTATCCTATGTCTTTACCTGTTATCTCATATGATCAGGTGCATGGGATCCTGAAATCTATGAACATAAGGAATGCAAGTGGCCCGGATGGCATTCCTCCTCGTGTTTTGAGGGAGTGTGCTTCTGAGCTGGCGCCTGTCCTTGTTCAACTCTACTCTCTTTGCCTTAACACTAACACTTTTCCTCTGTGCTGGAAGCATGCATATGTCCAACCGATCCTGAAAAAAGGAAGCCTGCTCTGAACCTTCCAACTATCGCCCTATTGCTCTTACTTGTATTCTATCTAAAGCCTTTGAAACTCACCTGAACTCTCATTTCCTTGACCATTTGGAATCTCACTCCCTTCTCTCAGATCACCAGAATGGCTTTTGTCACTCGAGGTCTACTGGTGACATTCTTTCCTATCTTACTGATCTATGGTCTTCTGCCCTTAGGGACTTCGGGGACTTGTGTGGTGGTGCTTGACATATCCAAGGCTTTTGACTGGGTATGGTATGCATCGCTGCTCTCTAAGCTCTCTTTCTTTGGGTTTCCTGCTCTTTGTTTAATCATGTTTAGTTTCCTCTCAAATTGCTCCATATCAGCACTTGTTGATGGAGCGACTTCTTCTTCTTTCCCTATTAATTGTGGTGTTCCTCAGGGTTCTGTTCTTTCTCCTACTTTATTCTTACTTTTCATCAACGACCTCCTCTGCTGTACTTCTAACTCTGTTCATTCTTATGCCAATGACTCAACTCTCCATTCTTCTACTTATTTCAAATCTGCTCCCTCTTTTGCTTCTAGAGTTGCTTCTCATCTTCAACTTTCTGATTTCATTCTTTCCGATCTGGATGAGATTTCCCGGTGGGGCCACCGCACTTTGTGAAATTCAACTCTTTGAAAATTCTCTCTCTCTCTCTCTCTCTCTCTCTCTCTCTCTCTCTCTCTCTCTCTCTCTCTCTCTCTCTCTCTCTCTCTCTCTCTCTCTCTCTCTCTCTCTCTCTCTCTCTCTCTCTCTCTCTCTCTCTCTCTCTCTCTCTCTCTCTCTCTCTCAACTTCTCTCTCTCTCTCTCTCTCTCTCTCTCTCTCTCTCTCTCTCTCTCTCTCTCTCTCTCTCTCTCTCTCTCTCTCTCTCTCTCTCTCTCTCTCTCTCTCTCTCTCTCTCTCTCTCTCTCTCTCTCTCTCTCTCTCTCTCTCTCTCTCTCTCTCTCTCTCTCTCTCTCTCTCTCTCTCTCTCTCTCTCTCTCTCTCTCTCTCTCTCTCTCTCTCTCTCTCTCTCTCTCTCTCTCTCTTCTCTCTCTCTCTCTCTCTCTCTCTCTCTCTCTCTCTCTCTCTCTCTCTCTCTCTCTCTCTCTCTCTCCAAACAACAACAAATATTCTTGGTCTGAATATAAATAATAAATTATCTTGGAAACCTCATATCACAACATTTGCTAAGGTGGCCTCTAAAAAAGCAGGGGATTCTGTTCAGGTTGCGGGAGTTTTTTTCTTTAGAACAGTTACTCCAATTATTTAAGGGTTTTATCCTTCCTTGTATGGAGTACTGTTCTCCCATTTGGAGTGGTTCCAGTTCCACCCTTCTTTTGGATAAGGTTGAGTCTAAGGCTAAGAGACTAATAAACTGTCCCCTACTTTCAAACTCCCTTGACTCTCTTTCTCTGCGAGGTGATATTGGCGCACATTCTCTTTTCTATAGGTACTACAATGGTAGGTGCTCGAGGGAGTTGACCTCTCGCATTCCATCCCCCATTATGTCGCCCTGGCAACACAAGGGGTGCCATGCTAGCACATGAATTTTGTGAGCTTGGCAAACTCTAGACTTGCATGTTGTGGTACCTCCTTCTTTAGGTGTCTCCATTTTCAGTGCACTTGCCATTTAAAAAGTTTCCTGTACAGTTTAGAAAAAAAATCATAGTGGTACATCCAAAAATTCTAGATCAAATGGGAGTTTGTATAATATAGCGTAGTATTTCCATACTAAAAAATTATAAACTTGCTTTATGTATACCAATTTTTTTATTTAAAAATTGGAAAATTCAATAAATTAATGCATGTAGGATATATATTAGGTAACACTTCATAAAACCTTTTTATGCACTCCATGTGAATTAAAAAGATAGATGTACTTGCAAGAAGTAGATAGTGGCTACAAAAGAAGGAATATCAATCACATGATACGTGAACCAAAGCTATCCAGTAATCACATTTCTTATGAGTAATTCTAATTTATTAAATCTTTAATGGTCTTGTATTTTTTTTTTAGGTTCTATATTTCAAATTTTGCAATTAATTTGAGTTGAAGTTTTTTATATAAATTAATAATTCTGTATATATTCAGTTTGTTTTTAATATACAGTTCAATTATATTCTACACATTTTAAAATATTACTTGTAAAATCCTTTAAAATGAGGTCGGAAATACTATCTCTTAGAACCATTTTATTGCCTAGTGAAATATCTAAGTTACTTTCTATTAAAAAAATATCTGTTGCTTTCAATAAGTATTTATTATTGAGGAAGTCACAATTTAGAAGTGAAGTGAAATGTTTCCATTTATTTGCTCAGAATTTCAATTCTGTTCAAAACTTTAAAGATATAAGGAAGGGTATCTTGAAACTGAAATGTAATGATTCTATTAAATATGGAAAGAATATTGTTTCTGTTTCCCCAAGTAATGAGAATACAAAAAACATTCTTAAACCTCGTATAAGTAAATTAAATATTCAAATGCTTTCCCAGCCATTATATGATCAACTGTTTAAAGATGAAATTTTGAAGCATAAGGAATATTCAGAGGACATTAGCCATTGCATAACACACCTACAAAAGAATGGGTTGTGGGGAAAAGAATCCTCCATGTGTCCGGATATAAATTTTTCCCTTCCTCCTTTGAAAGCTAAAAATCTTATTGATCATTTCTATATACTTGGAAAGTCTCAGAGTGCTCCATATACTGCTTTAATTAACACATTAGTTTCTTGTTCTTTACCAGATATGCCAAATAAATTTAGTTATTCACATGGTTGGACAAAATATCATAGCAATGGCAAAAGAGAAAGTGTCACTCACCCTTCATGTCCAAGGTTGGTTTTTGATATTGAAGTTTGTATGTCAGAAGGAAAGCATCCAACTCTTGCTTGTGCTGTTTCAGATAAATATTGGTATACATGGTGTTCAGAATATTTAATTGATGAGACATTAAAAAAACCTGAGGTTTTTACAATGAAGAATTTGATACCACTAGAATGTGAAAAAAGCTATAATGAAAATAAACATTATCCAAGAATTGTTATTGGACATAATGTAAGTTTTGATAGAATAGCCGTAAGGGAACAGTATCATTTAAAAAATAGTAAACTGAGATTTCTAGATACAATGTCCTTACACATAGCAGTTAGTGGTTTAGTTGAAGAACAAAGACGAATTATAATGAAAAATAAGACATCTGATAAAAAAATTAGGTTACC
>SEYY01016861.1:5000-19104 GCA_009176605.1 Armadillidium nasatum
CTGACATTCTAAGACCAAAGAGGGCAGCCATTACATCCAGCAATTTTGAAAAATTTATTTTCATGAAAGGGAATATGACCCTTTTCAGATTGCAAGAGGAGAGCTACGAGGAGGAAGAGATCATAGATGGCTGAATAAATAATAATAAATTCTTTCTCATTTTTTGTTATATATTTGCATTTATCAAATAAAATTTAAAAATAATTCATCTTTACATCCTAGCGCTAAAAAAAATTTTTTTTTTTTTTTATTTTTTTTTTTTTTTGCTTCAAAATTTGCGCTTTAAAATTTTTTTTTATTTTTGCGGACATATGCGCTTTTGCATTTGCGGACTAAATTTTTGAAAAAATGTGCGCTTTTGCATTTGCGGACAAAATTTTTAAAATTTGCGCTTTTGAGTTTGCGCTCTAAATTTTAAAATTTGCGCGCCCACCTCTGGTCAGTTGCATATCTAAGGCATTTTACCAGGTATGGCATGCATTGCTGCTTTCCAAGATCCTCTCCTTTGAGTTTCCTCCTTTTCTTTGCTCACTTAAGTCTAGTTTTCTTCTTAATCATTTCATTTTGGCTGTTGTTGATGGGGAGGATTCTTCTTCATTTCCTGTCAATAGTGGTGTTCCTCAGGGTTCTCTGGTTCTATCTAGCCTCCTACTCTATTCCTGCTTTTTAATGATCTCAGCTGCTTCATCTAACCGTATCCATTCATATGCTGATGACTCGACCCTCCATTCTTCTACCCATTTCAAATCCTGCTCCCTCTTTTGCTTATAGAGTTGCCTTTCGTCTTCATCTTTCTGATTTCATTCTTGCTGATCTGGATAGAATTTAGTGATAGTGAGGTTGTCTCAACCTTGTGAAATTCAATTCTTTAGAAACTCAACTTATTGAAATCTCCCTCTCAAAGAGACCGATCTTTTCTATTTCTTTCGACGATTCTCCCGTCTCTCCTGTTGACAATATAAACATCCTTGGCCTTCATATAAACAAGAAAAATGTTTGGGAAACCTCACATCACAATGGTTGCTAGGGCGGCCTCAAAGAAGCTGGAAGTTCTGTTTAGACTGCAAGAATTTTTTTTTCCTTTGCAGTTACCCCAATTATACAAGGGCCTCATCCGCCCTTGTATGGAGTATTGTTCTTTATATCTGGGGAGGCTCAAGTTTCACCAGTCATTTGTATAGGGTTGAGTCAAAGGCTAAAAGGTGGGACTTGTAAGGTTTTTCTTTATCTTTCAATGCTATAACACCCCCTCCTTCAATAAGGCTCTGCTTTTTGAGTGGGTGGTGATATATATATATATATATATATATATATATATATATATATATATATATATATATATATATATATATATATATATATATATATATATATATATATATATATATATAATCCTGTATATTTTCTTTAAAATATAGGGTAACCAATTAACAGTATGCAGAAGACATTGAAAGTGCAACCTCATATAGGAATGCCAAAAACTAATATACAAACAAATAATATGTGTTTGTAATTTATATATAATTATTAATTTTTTTTATGTAATAATTATTAAAAATTTATTAGTAAACATTTTTTTAATAATAATGATATTGTTGAAAATTTAATATACACAAATTTATAAATTACCTAAGATACTGTAATTAATGTCGTAGTCAAAAGCTAAAAGTAACGGAGCTGTTGAACTTTCGTTACTTTTTCTTTTCCTTTCAAAGAATCTGAATAATGCTAATGGAATTACTTTTTCTGAGTAACGGTAATGGAATTACTTTTTTGAGTAACAATGCCACTTTTATATATATATATATATATATATATATATATATATATATATATATATATATATATATATATATATATATATATATATATATATATATATATATATATATATATATATATATATATATATATATATACACACAGACAGAAGATAGAAAGCATTGGGAAGATGACAGCTGTGACACAAGAGGAAGTTGTGTCTCACACTAGAACTGTAGTGCAAGGCCTGGAGGCCCTTCGTAGTGAGCACAATTCAATACTTGGTGGATTAAATGGCGGAAACAACTCACAGAATTCAACTCCTCTCTCTAAAGACTCAAATGTGGTATCTGAAAAAGCTGGAATCCTTCAAAAATCTTTGGATCAAATTGAACTAGGACTTTCTGAGGCACAGGTAAACTTTTGGCTTATAAAGGAATTACTGTAATTAGATTAGGATGCGCATTTATTTTAGTCTGAAGTTTTTTTTATTTTTTTTATTTTTTCAATGATAATAATTTATTTAATAAAAAGTAATATTGGAAATAAACAAAAAACATTTTAAAATGTTTTTTCACATATCCTTCCTTGTTACTTTAAGAGTCTTATATACTTTTTTTTTTTTTTTTTGCCTCTTATTTTTAAACTAAATGATATTGTAAATCCTATAAGATAAAATAATTTGGCTGGTAAGTATCCTTAGTCCAGGTTTCTTGAATTGTTATGTCTTGATTTCCAATCACATTTCAGAACTTTGACTGAAGATATTCATATCACTTCCCGTGAGTGGTGGCGTTGTGTAATATATATATATATATATATATATATTATATATATATATATATATATATATATATATATATATATATATATATATATATATATAATATATATATATATATATATATATATATATTACAGAACGCCACCACTCACGGGCAGTGCCTTTTTCATGTAGGGGGCACACACAGAGGAAGAATACTCGCTCAAGCACACCTAACGCACATCCTTCAGGTGGGCACAGACCGAAGCCTTGAAGAGTGGAAGATTAAAATGCAGGAGGAAAAGTAGATGAAGGTAAAGAGTTCCACAGAACAGAGGTGGCTGGAAATGAGGAGGCATTACAATGAGCTAGCCTGGGGTTTCCCACTTTTGCACAAAATTGTTGCGAAAGCAGGACACCCCTTGTGCAATGACAATGATGCAATGGTGGAAGAATGCGAGAAGTCAATTCCCTCGAGCACTTCCATTGTAGTACCTTTAGAAAAAAGATAGTGCGCCAACGTCACGTTGCAGAGATAGGGGGTCAACAGAGTTTGAAAGTAGGGGACAGTTTATTAATCTTTTAGCTTTAGACTTAATCCTACCCAGAAGAGAGGTGGAGCCGGAGCCTTCCCCCCAGACGTGAGAACAGTACTCCATACAAGGGTGGATAAGTCCCTTATATATTTGGGGGGGTAACTGCTCAGAAGAAAAAAATTATCGTAACCTGAATAGAACTTCCCAGCTTCTTAAAGGCCGCTTTAGAAACCATTGTGATATGAGGTTTCCAAGACAGTTTATTGTTTATGTTAAGACCAAGAATGTTAATGTTATTTACAGGTGAGATGGGAGAGCCGTCAAAGAGATATGAAAGTTGGGAGGTGTTAAGAAGTTGAGTTTTTAAGAGTTTAATTTTACAAGGTTGCTATGACCCCACCGGGAAATCCCATCCAGATCGGCAAGAATAGTATCGGAAAGTTGAAGACGAAAAGCAACTTGAGAAAGAGAGCAGATTTATTGGAAAGAAAATATATATATATAATATATATATATATATATATATATATATATATATATATATATATATATATATATATATATATATATATATATATATATATATAATATAATTTTTTTACGTTTTAAATTAGAATGGTGTTGGGGGGAGACGTTGATAGTTTGAAAACAAAAGGGTCAGTGTATTTTTAAAATTGTATAAGCGTAATTGGCGCTCGGCAAGAAACTCGCTATACTACTACACAACAAGCATTCCCAATCATACAATAAAATTGTTTTTAACACTTACACTTTGAACGATGTGTGAATTCTATTTTCTTGTCGTTTCAAGGCTTCAGTAAGTATTTAATCAGTTAAATGGATATCAGGGTATAAAAAGGACCCGCCCGACAGTCGATTGTATGTTTAAAGGCGAAGAGTGAATCAGCATTCATCCACACCAGGTGACCATTGTTATTCCAGCTTCTTATCAACTAAGTTTTTCTTCAAACACGGTAAGAAATGAAATATACTTTCTATTTTATCTTTTTAATTTACAAATTATCATTTAAATGCTAAAATTAAATATTTTTCTCTTAATTTATATAAATCTCACTCAATACCTCCTATCAATGTTTTCAGACAAACAATTTTTACTGAAAATTGTGCGCCCAGCAATTTCAAAGATAAGAAGATCAAGACTATGGAAGGAGAAAGGAGGAAGTGGTTAGTGAAGGACACTACTAATTATGATATATATAGTTCTGTAAAGGCTTAACTTAATTGGCAATAAGGGGATTTTAGTTCCACCTTAAAGTCCACTCTCTGATTGGCAAGTTTTGAGTTTCTGGGACAATTTTTCAACAAACCATTGTTATAAACTTCAATTATCAATAAACAAGTCCACAATTTAAACCCTATAATTAAAAATAACAAAAAAGAACATTAACATACAAAAATTTAACACTTTAATATTTCATATTAACTTTCTACTTTTCCTATATATAATTATGAACACACAAGTACCTTATGAAGTTGCATATCTAGTGGCAATAAGGGTTTATAGAATTTTGTTTGGTCACACTTCAATGATAACTTTCGAATCTAAAACATTAAAGATGCATTAATGACAATTATACCAATAGGAACATTAGTTTTCTATCATATGTATATATTACTATATAATTTGTACACTACCTTCATTGTAAATAATATTAACAACACCTTCCGATAAGTACAAAGTTTGTTTTTCAGACACTGCGTTCACTATCGTTTTCAGATTTCAAGAAATGTTTTTGGTAAGGATACGATACAATTATGAATAATATGTTATAATGATTAATATGATACAAAACATATATAATTAGGTTTTAACTTTCAAAATCACCTCTGCAATAAGAAACACAATTTAGTAGTCTGTGTTATATAATAAAAATATTAACTGAACATGAAAAAAAAATAAATTTAAATAAAGATACACCAGCAAGAAAGGAGGCTAAGACTCTATCGGGTCTTCTCCTCTCAATCCTGCTGCAATCAGTCCTCTCCTTATCATCCCTCCCCACCAAGCTATGTTCCTCTAGTTCTTTCGCTTTTTAATTATTTCCTTTTCCTGTTCTGCCACTTTAATTACATCATCCAAATCTTGTAACTGTCTCTTTTTGTCTCCATGACCTTTCTGTTTTCTATTTTCTAGGAAGTCACGGACAGCTATGTGAGCATCAGAGTTAAAATCATTCTGTATATGATCGGAAACCATTCCAGGATCATAACCCATCACCGTATAAAAAGGAATATTATTAGTAGAAGTAGCTAAAGGAGCTTGATGCTGATAAAAAGGAGTGTGTGTAAAGTGTATTTGGCGTGGCTGAGGATTGTGGTTCGACAGCCATACCAGTGTAAGGTGTATGTGGGATATATACTCTCCCTTGAGAGGATGTTGACGGTTGTTCTAAATCTGTAACTTGATACAAACATTCAGCCACTTGATCCACTGGGAGTGGTGTTCTTTCTGAGGGCTTTGGCGTTCTGTTGGTTTGGTTCACTCTCCACACAGTATTATTATCCTGAGGGCAATCTCCCAATAAGCCTTGTTTCTTTATCCTCTTTTGAAGTGGTCGGTGAGGTGGGAAATTCCTGAACTGTTCAAAAATTCCTTTGTTATTAATAAGGTAATATTTCAAATAAGTTTGGTTGCCATGGAGCCCATCAGGAATGAGTTCTGAATTTAAATGTAATGACATTCCATTTAAATATTCTGTATGTGCGACTCTTATTCTGCGTTGTGACCTGGCCTTAGGTCGTTTATAATTATAGCAGTTCAAGGCTCCATTACCATATAATAGATTTTTTCCTTCCCACCGGTATTGAGTTTTCTTAAGACTACAAAAGAGGTAATATGCCTGTAAGGAATAACGTCTCATGCGTTCTGGATTATAATCCATATGATCTTCCAAAAAATCACGATAATCTTCTCCCCATGCTTGTATCAGTCTGGTTTGATTAAACCTGTAGAGATCTTTGACAGCTGGTATAGACAAGTATACTCTACAATTGGGGTTTACTTGTAGGACATGTTGCATTATCTGATTCATCATGGAAGGTATCCGATCAATGGATAAATGAAGGCTGGGACGGAAAACAGTTGTCTCTCGCTGCTCAGGATTTTTGATGGGTGTTCTCCTCCAAGCGAAGGGAGTCAGAGCCCATATAATGATTATGTGTGTGGAGGGTTTCATCCGTCTCTGTATCTGTCCTAAACAATCTTCTAACGTTGCCCCAGATCTATATTCTGTTTGAACAAATACACCATATTCATCCTTTAACAGGTTTCGCCCCTCCCAAAAGATGCGAACCTCTGAATCTCCCACAACAAGGAGATTGATATATTTCATTCTTTGTTAGTCTGTAATATAGATAAAATAAATTAAGAACAGATAATAGACCTCACCACAATTCTGATCCTCGCACCCCAAGAAAATACTAGGCGCACCAGGACCAGCAATTTGGTGTCTTATACAAACAAAAATAAAATATTAATAAAATAAAATTAATTATGAAACAATAATCTAATTAATTCTAAGAATAATTTCTTGTGGCAAAGCAAATAATTATTAGTGACATCTGAAATTTGTAAGCATTTTAAGAAGCAAAGACTAATTTTATGACAGCATTTTAAATAAGCAATTTAATTTTCTATTTTACTTTTTTTTTTTTTTTTTTTTTTTTTTTTTTTTTTTTTTTTTTTTTAAACAAATCTAACCTAACTCCGGCTCCATTCAGCTCCTTAAGTGTATTTGTAACCTGGGAGGGATAGTTGAGGAAAGATTATAAAAATAGTATATGAATTTGATTTTATTTATTTATTTTTATTCTTTTTACTTCGGTTTCTTCCACTCCAAGGGAGTATTCATTACATAGTCGTAGGCTGGTACTGAACCTCTTGAACGAGTAAATGGTCTGATGACTGGAGTTTCCATAACTATCATTGGAGATTCTACAACCACAGATTCTCCGGTCTCATCTGTGGTTTGAACAATGTTTTTCTTCAGGAGTAATTCTCCTTCAAGGGAATAGGATGGAGATAGCTCGTTAATATTTCTAATAGATGAAATATTTGTTAATTGATAATTATCTTCCAAAAATCTTCGCAAGGCTCTGGGAGATTGAGTAATTTCCTCCTCCTCCAGGTCTTCCAAATATTCCTCCTCGACAATCTCTAGAACCGTTTTTTCAGGCATATCCTTCTCATTTTCTACATGTGGATCTTCGCATGACCCATTTATCATGATTGAAGAATCATCCCATTCTAACTCAGGGATGGTGGGTGATTGATTTTCTGAGAATGAAAATACCTGATTTATTATTGTGTTATTCAACACCTCCACCATATCCCAACGAAAACTAGTCTTCTGGAATCCTGAAAAATCTGCAGATTTACTTTCATAACTTGGTTCAGTGTGAGTATCCGTCACTCTCGTAGCACAACGAGAGCGATCGAAATCAGATGAAAATACAAGTGAGCAAATGTTAGAAAGAGAAATAGAAAATTGAGTGAAAGGCGAAAAAACATTGGACGATTGGTGTGGATGTTTAGTCTTGATAGGCCCTATTGGTGTTGTACTATTAACTGTAGTTGATTCTGATGTAGCAAACACTATAGGTGATATGTTTTTGGGGTGTATGTTTACAGGTGTGCTCATGTTCATTAAGAATTGGGTTAATTGTTGGGCTTTTTCATTGGATTTATCTGATACTTCAAACCCCTCAAACTCCTCTTCATCATCACTATCTTCCTCTATAATTGGAGGTTTTTCCGTTTCTGTGTTAATGTTTAATTCGGACATATGGTCCAAATCATCTATGGTACTGTCTGTGTCATAAAATTCCTCTTCTTCATCTTCATTTGATTGAAACACTCGTTCTTTGAAGAAGGGATTTTTTTGTAGATATGAGGGAATGTCAATCCACTTCCTCAATTGGGAGTGATGGATTTTCTCCTCTCGTGAATTTGGATTACCCATTCGTTTAATCCTGTAGGTGACTTTGTTATCATTCACTACAGTGATTATGAATGGTCCTTCCCATCTGATTCTAAACTTATTAATGACCTGATGTCCCTTGAAGATTATTTTCTTTGCTACCTTCTGCCCAACCTTATAAGACTGAAAATTCATCGTTCCTTCATTCCAATATTGAGGAAACGTATGAGCTGGTTCTTTGTGTGATTCTTTCAACAGAAAATCTGAGGGTGACATCTTAATGGCGCTGTGCCAAGTATGGTTGTAAATAATCACTGATGAGGGTAATTCCTCATCCCAATGTGATGAATTTTCTAAGACCAAGACATCGCAAGGATTGGATTAAACTTCTGTTGAAGCGTTCACAAATTCCGTTACTGGCTGGATGCAATGGGGAAGTTCGAATGTGTTGTATGTTATATGTTTCCAAAACAACTTGGAAAGGCTCGGCAATGAACTCCATCCCATTATCTGTCAGCAATCGATTCGGTAATTTGGGCAGAAAAGGCAAGATTCTTTCTTCAAGAACATCAGCTACTGTAGAACTTTGTTTATTCTGTATGGGTACCACACAAGCCCATTTGGAACAATGATCTATAAAGACCACAACATACTTATATCCACCTGTAGTAGGGGGAAATTGCAATAAGTCCATAGCCACTAGATCAAAAGGACTATGTGAATTGATTTTTAATGTTGGGGGTATTATCTTACTAGAATGAGTTTTTAATTTTTGGCATGTTGGACAACACCTGAACTATATCAGATACAACCTGATTAGTCCTAGGATGCCAGAAGTGTTTATAAATAAGATCTAATGTTTTATTACGTCCTATATGACCCAAGTTCCAGTGTAATTTCAAAGCTACTAACACTAATAAATTAAATGATAATAACATTTGTTTGTGTTGTTTATTGGTATGCCGATACAACATATCCTTTTCAATGAAGATTTCCTTACTATAAGGTTTAAATATCTTTAATAAAGATGGCCATGCAGAAACATGATTATTTGATAGCAACTGCTTCCGCAAACCACGTAGTATCGAATCAGTGTTTTGTTCAGAGAGTATATCCACATCATTAATGTTATGGTTAGCTAAGTCAATACCATCATAAATGGGAGTTACCTCATTGATGGTGATAATGACTTCATTTAAAGTAGTGTGTACACTTGTTGCTATTGGATTTAAGTAATTATAGTGGATTCCCCCAAGACATTTCAGTCTGCATATCTTGTCAGTGAATTGGAACCCATAAATCATCGGCCTTTCATCATCATAATACACTTCAACTCTGGTTCTAAAGATGTTACAGAAAGAGTCGATAACTTCAGGTATGGGAACTTGTCCTCCACATTTCATTACTTTAATTCTTTTCCTAATATTTCTTTCCTGAAGGTGATATCTACCTATATTCTTTAAGAAGTTCATCAACAACTGCCACACGTATCTCCAGGTGATTATCCATTGCCCCATAAAGGAACAAGGAAAAGCACCTAAAGACCGCGTCACCACCCCCTGGGACTTCAATGAGTTCAAACCCCATGGGTACAAATTCTACGGATGCAGGATTATATTCAGTTGATTCTCCAGCTTCTTGGTGAAGAACTGGAGATCTTGATAAGGCGTCGGCAATTGTATTGGATTTCCCTACAATGTGTCTAATCTCAAAATTATAATCGTTTAGTTCTTCCCATGTACGGGCTACTCGTCCGTCTACCATGCTCATGTTTTGCAGGTAAATCAGAGGTTGGTGGTCAGTGTAAATAACAAATTTCACTCCCTTCAGGAAAGCTTTTAAGGACTTAACTGCCCATCTTAAAGCAGTAAGTTCCTTATCTATGGTACTGTAATTTTTCTGCGGTCCACTGAACGTAGTAGAAATATAAGCTATGGGTTTTTGTGTATCATGCTGTTTCTGTGATAGACAGGCTCCGGCACCTACATTTGACGCATCCACATATAACTCCAATGGTGAAGCTTCTGGGGAATAATCAGGGAATCCTAACATTGTAGGACTGATTAATGCTTTTTTTAGTGTGTCAAAAGCATCCTGACAAGCGTCATTCCAGGTGACAGTTTTTCCCCCTGTCTGAGAGGATAAGGGTTGTGATATCTGAGAACAATTTGGGATGTGTCGACGGTAAAAATTAACCATACCCAAAAATTGTCTTAATTGTTTTACTGTTGTGGGTACTGGGAATTCAAGGACACCTTTCAGATTCTTTTCCAAAGGTTGTATTCCTTTTACAGATATTCTATGTCCTAGAAACTCTACTTCTGTTCTACAAATTCGAGTCTTTTTAGGTTTTAACTTATACCCGTTGGCTCCTAATGCAATTAATACTCTTTCAAGTGTATCCAAATGGTCTTCAAAGGTTTTACCTAAGACGATAATATCATCAAGGTAAACCATAACCTTATTCCATGGTAGGCCTGCCAACGCAATCATCATTCCACGTTGAAAGGTAGCAGGTCCATTTTTTACACCGAAAGGGCATTTTTAAATACTTCATACTGGCCCGAACGGTGTCGGAAAAAGCAGTCTTTCTCGAATACTATCAGCATCCATAGGCTATTTGATAGTATCCCTTTAATGAAGATCGATTGTAGTGAACAGATTTGTATTCCCATGCATGTTGTAGATCATATCAATCAAGTTAGGTAATGGGAAAGAGTCTCCTTTTGTTACACTGTTCAGTTTCCTATAGTCGATACACAATCGTAATGAACCATCTGGTTTTCTAACAGGAACTACAGGTGCTGAATATGGAGACTTACTTGATTGTATGATACCTCCTTCCAAAAGATCAGCACATTCTTTTTCAATTTCTTGTGCTAATGGGCCCTGGAATCTCCTAACTGGAATCCTGACAGGTTTATCTGTTTCCAACTCAATGGTATGTGTTATGTTTTGGGCTAATCCCACATCATTTTCCCCTGTGCTAAGCACATGTGGATACTTTAACAAAACTGAAATTAATTTGTCTTGTTGGTCAGTGGATACCGACAGAGTACCAATTCCAAATTCGACTTTTACCCTTTCTGCATTCCAATAGTCTTTTGGATCTGTGAATGTAATGTCAGGTGTTTCCTGATTTATGTTAATTTCTAAATCCTTACTCCTAACATTAGTAATTTTCCCTATCAAAGTCTGTTTCCTGACACACTGTTCCTTATTTGAAGAATTTAGAACAGCAACTATAATTTTCATTTAAACTGACATCTAAGACACCAGGAATGAACTGCAAACCTGAATGGTTTTCTCCTAAAAATTCTGCAAAGTGATATTTCTCTTTATATTGTTTTAGATCAGGTATTTCTATGGCTAACATTTTACAAGTGTTGGGAGGAATGATCGTGGTTTCTGGTATTATACAATTGTAAAAGGGAATAGTTAGGCTGATATCCTTTCCGACGCTGGTTAGGTTATCCTGTGTTCTATGTAAAAGTTCACGATATGTCATGTCTGGTAACAATTTATTGTCCTTAAGAGCTACTGCTCCCAGGATCACACTATGTGTCATGTATTCTATTGGGTACTAAGAAAAATTTAATGGGTTCTGTGGTGAAACCACTATCAAAAACTAAGGGAACTTCTATAAAAAATTTGAATAGGGATAGCTTCTTTTCTCCCAAAACCTCGAATGGCAGTAACTTCTGTGGAGGGTTTAAGCTCTACTGGGGATAAGTGTGATAACACTCCCTCATTTAAAAGGCTTACACCGGCACCAGTATCAACCATCGAATCTACAAAGTTGTTACCTGCATCTAAGGATACATAGATAATAAGTGGATCTACATCCGCTTGGCAAAGATTGCAATTCACCTCGGTGGTTTTATTGTCATTATCTGGAAAATCTGTTTCATGTGGAAATTCACCTAATCCGTACAATGTGGTGTTTTTAACTATAGGAGGATCCAAAATTTTATATTCCTCCACAGTGAGATTACTCACTGCGGAGGTGATCAGTTTTCCGAATCTCCTAAACATTTGCCTTCATAATGTGAATCTCCACACATGTTACAATGTTCTATGTATTTTGTTTTTGGTTTCGCACCAGTAGCTACCCAGGGATCTTGAGACAAAGTACTATTTTCAAACGTACGGCTATTTGACCGTATACGCTGAGGTAAGGGAGTATTATTCTTTCCTTGAGGAGGACTATTATTATTGACAGGAAGGTTTATAAAACTATTCTCCCTAGGTGAATTTTGAGGATTTTTATTAGATTGGGTGGATCTCCTGGAATTACAATTAATTCCAAGATGATCCCCTTGGCAAAAAGGACATTCAAGGGATGATTTTCTATTATTATTATTACCCCTGGGAGGTGAATTGTTTTTTGTGTAATGCCAACAATCATTTCGAATGTGTCCCTTGGTCTTGCAGTAACTACAAATACCAAGGGCCTTATAACACTCGTCAACAGTGTGGCCAGTTCGTCCACAATATGTGCATGATTTGTGCATTGTCTTTGGTGTAGTCGTATTTGGTCGTTGTTTCAGTGTTGCTGACTCTTCTATTGATTTTTGATACCTTGGTCGTTCAACTCTAGGATGTGATGACCCTTTCAAGATCTCACTCCATGTGGCTTGCGGCATTACAGTATCTATTTGTATAACTTCTATATTATCCCTGGATAGATTAACAGAAGATTCTTTTTTCTCTATAGTTTCAATGTTCTTCCAGGGATGAAATTCGCGGTCATAAGAATCAGCCAAAAGAACCAATTTATCCCAAGGGACCCTCGTCTGGGTACACATTTCATTTTGGATAAATTCTCTGATCTTGTTTTGAACATTATAGGGTAGACTGAGAATGAAAGCAGTACGCAAAGACTCATGCTCTTTCATATTTACACCTGGGAAAGCTTGTTCAGCCAGTTGTTCAAGTCGCAAGGCAAACAAGTGAACATCTTCACCAGTTTGCCTTTTAGCAGAGTGATAGGCCCTGAGTTTATTTTCATTTCTTTTTTTCTCTTCCTGGAGATACCATTTTATTAATATCCCCTTAGCTATATTGTAGTCAGTTTCATTCTTTATAATTTCATTATAAAGTCTTAGAAATTTACCTGACAGATACTTTTCCAATAACCTGAGCCATTGGTCAGGGCTTTGGGGATACTTTTTCATACAATATTTTTCAAAGTATTCTAGAAATTTATGAAGGTCATGTTCCTTCTCGTAACTGAATACTTTTGGCTCCAGGATTTTTGTTTTTTGGGAATTATTTACCAAGATAGTGAGAAGAGAAACAGTCTGGGTAAGTAACGACATTTGCTGTTGGATGATGTCGAACTGATTGGGAGTAAAAATATTACTTCCACTGTTTTGGTTCCTCTGTTGTCCAATGTTAGTTTCTGGTATTGGAGGTCGGAATATGGTATTTGGTGTTGGTGCTCGGAATGTCGTGAATGGTCTAGCATATACGGATGTCACTGGAGTTGGGGTGGTAGCAGTTTGCATGTATTTAGCTGGTGTAGTGGTTGTGGGAACAGTAATCTCCAATGTAGTCACCCTTGGAAAAGATGGGAACATTTCCCACAGTGGTAACAGGAATCACATTATTTTCCAAGGAAATTAAAGGAAGTTCACTAGGATAATCCTCAACTCTTTCCACATTTTCCTCACTCTTAGTTAATGAAACTACCTGCTCTTTGTCTCTACTATCTGGAGAGTCTCTTGCTTCCTCCAATTGTTTATTTAAGGATGCCATTTGTGTATTTAAATTATTCATTATTTGTTGTACTGCCTGCGCAGAGACAACATTTTCTGTACCCCCACTCAGATCAATTCCAGAGCTATCCATCATATTTTGTTGGCCCTGGTCCAAAGAATCCAGGTAATCATCCATTTCCATATCAGGAATGGAAGTAGACATGGCCATTTTGACTTTCTGAAAGACTTTTTAGGATCACTCGGACTGGAACACAATCTGCAAAACAAAGAATAACCACAGGCATATACCTGTGTACCGAGCAATGTTTTTACTCTGCACACCGGTACATACAATTAATACAAAGAATTATATAAAATAAATGGGTTATTTCTTTTGAGGTC
>SEYY01016862.1:10000-20372 GCA_009176605.1 Armadillidium nasatum
TATTATATATATTAATTATTACAATGAGTTATTATTATTAAAAAATTATTATTATTATTATTATTATTATTATTATTATTATTATTATTATTATTATTATTATTATTATTATTATTATTTCTTATCTTACGTTACCTAGAAATTATATTTTAATCTATACGAAAGATATGAACATTGGGTAAATGTAAATGAATTAAAAGAAAATGTGGACCTTGTCTAGAAGATGTTCCCACTTTTTTCCAATCGTACTAAAGTATCAGTTTTAGCATCGTTGCTAAATAATTACCAAAAAATTAGAACTACTTTTTAGATATGACAAACTACTTCGACTTAACCTAACTTTGGCTTTTAAGTGTAAATGTACACCTAAATGCCAGATGAAAGAATTGGCCTAAATTACAAATAAAATATAAAAAAATTTAAGAAAAAATTAAACTTTTAAAGAAAAATGGAAAGCTACTTATCGTACATAAAAATTGGTGTGAAGCTACTTATTGTTCATCAGAGTTGTTATAATCCTAAAGAAACGTTCCGAAAAAAGAATCAGACATACTTGAGAGCATCATCTAGACAAGTACCGAAAATCTTAAAGAATCACATGTGGTAGACAACTCTTGTTAGTCTTGTAAGAAAGAAAGAAAGAAAAAAAAAAAGGTTTTGCAATATTATTATTGGTACGCCGAAACAGGATGAATTTCCTTATGGAAGAGGATGAAATCAGACGTGCCAACCGTTGTGTAACAAAAAGTTTTTAACTATATCGATGTTGTATACTGATTAGAATTTAATTTTCTTATTTACTCAAAGATATATATATATATTATATAATATATATAAATATATATATATATATATATATATATATATATATATATATATATATAATATATAATATATATATATTATGTAATGTGTGTGTGAGTGTAATGTCATTCAATAAAGATAACTAGCAAAGAATATGTCAAGAATATTGGCAAAATAGTGAGTGTTGCCTGTTTTCCAAAAATAAAAAATAAAAAAATAAATAAAATATTCCTGGTGGAAAACAATCCATTTTTTGGAAACTGCACATATGTACAGTGTTTTCTGCCCCAATTAAAAAATGAAAAAGGTCAATAGTAAATTGCTGAAGAACAACTTCAAATTATTATGATGCAAGGAATGTCTTTCAAATTAAAAGTAATAATTAAGGTACGTCCTGATGTTAAACTATTTTGATAATGTCTTTTAACTTCTACCTTCCCTTCCTGTTGGAAACTTGCCCTTAGTGAACCTATGTCTGATAAGAGGGGCCAACTCTCAACCCTCTAACCATCGTATTATCTCAATAACTTCTGTTCTTTCTGAAGTTTTTGAGACTACTCTGAACAGGAAGATTTGGAAACATTTTAATTCTTTTAATTTTATGAGAGTTTGTCAGTATAGCTTCGGTATAGAAAGCTCTAAGAATGATCTTTCTCTTCTCTCAGATTCTTTGTTCTGTCTTCAGCAGGACACAGGACTGTCCCAAGGAACACAAGAACACAGCATTCTTCCCGTAGACGTTTGGTTGATTAAAACTAGGGACCGACCGGGAACGGGAACGGGGTCTCCCAAATTTGGGAGGGCCTGGGGTTCTGGCCGAGCTTGTCTAAAATTTGTAAAGAGGTTAAAAGCAATGAAATTTTAGGTTAAGAAAATTTGATATAAATTTAATTGAAGTTTATTTAATTATAAGGAAGTAGTAGAATAGCAACATTTACTTAAATTAATGATTATATGCATTTTCTCCGAAAAATTTTCAGAAAATTACAGATTTTGTATAATAAAAGTTTAAGAAAAGTACAAAAAATTTAGAATTTTTTTTTCTGATTCACAATAGTGACTCAAAAGGTTTACCTAGGTAGGACCCTAAGGTAAAGATTGAAAAAATGTAAGATATATAGTTATCACTATAACCTGTATTTATGCATATCATTATTTTATTGATATGTATGAAACAAATCATTTAGCTACATTATTTCAAAATTATTATTTTGTTTATATTTTCAGTCACTGGCTAAAAGATCAGCTCTAGCAGTTTTTAAGTACTTTACAATGTTTCAGAATAGGCTCGAAATAGCTAAATGTAGCATCTGCAGCCAAGAAATTAGTAGAGGACCTTCGGGTGCCCAAAGTAAAAAAATTTCAACTAAATCTTTATGGGTGAAAACAAAAAGAAAAAAGAAAATATTGAAAAAGCGAAGAATTTTTTTGATTTAATGTTCCATTAATAACTATAATTTGCCATTTAAACCCCAGAAGGCAAACCCCAGAATTCCCTGATTTTTAGCCAGGGCCGGGGACAAGGCCAGGGCCCGTGTTCCGGTCGGTTTATTATTAAAGCAGAAATAAGTGTTAATTTCTAACCAGTCCTAATGTTACAGAACGGGTGTCTAAATAAAACACTCGAACAAAATATATATATATATATATATATATATATATATATATATATATATATATATATATATATATATATATATATATATATATATATATTATATATATATATATATATATATTAAACCTCACCATTGCTGACGGTAGAGTGAGTGTTATTACAAAAGAGAATAAGAAAAACACTACAAGTCTCACCTAAACGCAAATTTCATAGGTTTAAATTAATTGAGATTAAATTCTGATTTAAACACAGAAGATGGGAGAGAAATCCACAAAACAGAGGTGGCTGAAAAGGAGGAGACATCATAGCGGACAAGCCTAGAGTTACCTATGTCCTTACAAAATGTATGTGCAAGCATTGCACCCCATATGCTACGTGGCCGTGGTAAATGCGGAGGTATACAAATAGACAGTTCCGTCGAGTATTTGCTGCTTTAGTACCCATGGTCAAGTGAATTAGAAAGAGCTGAACAGTTTATAAATATTTTAGCCTTTGACTCAACCCTATCTAACAGACGAGTGAAACCTGAGCCAGCCCACCCCAGATAAAATCACAGTACTACAAACAAGGTGGTATAAGTCCCTTGTATAATTGGAGTAACTACAAAGGCCTAAAAATTTCTTGCAGCCTAAACACAACTACCAGCTTCTTTGAGGCAGCCCTAGCAACCATTGTGATGTGAGGTTTTCCAGAACATTTTTTTCCTTTATGCGAAGGCCAAGAATGCTTATATTACAAACAGTAGAGAAGGGAGAACATTCGAAAGAAATAGAAAAGTTAGGAGGTGTCTTTGATAGAGAGATTTTAATAAGTTGAGTTCTTAGAGTTGAATTTCGCAAAGTTGAGACGAACCCACTGGGAAATTCTATTGTGATCAGCAACAATGGTATCGGAAAGATGAAAGGCGAGAACCAGCTCTAGATGCAAAAGAGAGAGCAGATTTTAAATGAGTAAAATAATGGAGTTTCGAGTCACCGGTATATGAATGAATAGAGTTAGTTGAACAGCTGAGAAGAACATTAATATAAAGTAGGAATAGAGCAGGAGACAAGGAACCCTGAGGAACAGCACTATTGACAGAAAATGAAGAAGTCTCCCAAATCAACAATAGTTGTGGAAATGGAACGATTAGAAAGAAAGCTATACATAAGTAAGCAAAGAGAAAGGAGAAAACACAAAGGAGGGGAGCTTGAAAAACAGTGACGCATGATATACCCGGTAAAATGGCTTAGATATGTCAAGCTCCACCACACAAATCTCCATATGGTCCCTAAGGGTAGAAGACCATAAATCTGTCAAATAGAAAAGTATATCACCAGTAGATTTCGAATACTGATGATCAGAAAGAAAGTAATATAATTCCGGATCTAATAAATGAGAATTGAGAAGGATTTCAAAGATCTTAGACAGAATACAAGTGAGAGCTATTGGGCGATAGTTAGAAGGATCAGAGTGGCTACCTTTTTTCTGAATAGGTTGAATTAATGCGCGTTGCAGCACTGAGAAAGTACTAGAATTAAGAGATCGAGAGAAAAGTTGAACGAAGAATGGTGCCAGCTCAGAAGCACACTCCCAAAAAACTCAGGGAGGAATGCAATCTGGGCCTCTTGCCTTCCTAACGTTCTTAAATTTCAGAAGCCCATGCATCTGATCAAATGTAATCACAGGTATAGGTATGGGACATCTAAGAACAAAAGAAATAGGAGGAGGATTGCCCGAGACGTTTAGAGTTGAATTAGAGGAGAACAGAAGACCAAAGAGATTAGTCTTTTCTGTTGGAGTGTTAGCAACAGAGCCATCAGAGCGAAAGAGAGGAGGAAATTATTATTATTATATATATATATATATATATATATATATATATATATATATATATATATATATATATATATATATATATATATATATATATATATATATATATATATATATGTATGTGTTGTGAGTGTGTGAAAAAATAATTTTCTTATCATGCTTTCCAAAAAATTAATCAAACATTAGAATACAAATTAATTCAAAATTTTAATATCCACAACATCCGCATTTAATAATTCGGATGCGGATGTCGCGTTCATCACTAATATATATATATATATATTATATATATATATATATATATATATATATATATATATATATATATATATATATATATATATATATATATATATATATATATATATATATATATAATAATTTTTACAGGAGAATGGAAGATTTGGTATCTTGCAAAATCTGTGCTCAAGTATATGATAGTCTTCAATTCATTCCAAAAATTCTTAAATGTGGACACACCTTTTGCTCTCCTTGTTTGATCAAACTTCTTCAAGAAGAAAATCCCCGTTGTCCAAATTGCAGAATTCAATTAAAAGAAATTGAAAGTTCGCTTCCTGTAAATTACAACACTCTGAATACCGTCGATATTTATAAGTTCAATTGTTTTCCACAAAGGAAGATGGATATAGCCACTGAAGTTGCGAAGAGGAAGGACATTGTTTTGAAGAAGAAGACTCAGATGACGTTGAATGTGAAGATTCTTGACAAGTGTTTAGAGAAGTTGGAAGAGTTGACAGTGTCTCAGAGTGAGCGAATTGACGCAGTAAATGCGATAAAGATTTTAGATGAAATAGATGAAGATCTTAAGAAAACAGATGTCGTTCGTTCTGATGATATAAATAGTTCTATTTCAATTCTTTTGTCAAGTTTTGAGGATTCAGAACAATTCTTATTAGAGGTAACTTTTTTTTTTTTTATCTTACACATCAATTAAACATCCTATTAATCTAGTAACAGAACATTCACATTTTTCATTCAATGATCAATATTATGCACAAGAATCGGGACTAAGTATGGGATCTCCACTCTCCCCCATTATAAGTTGTATTTTTTTCGAATTCATAGAATTACAATATATTTTTAAGTACCCTGAATATAACTATTGTACGTGGATGATGTTCTATTCATACACCCAATAACTTTCAACATCGAAAAATTTCATAATTATATTGACAACATAACCCCTACCCTAAAATTCACCATAGAACACAAACAATAATACACTACCATATTTGGATATATTAATTAATTGGCAATCACCCACCAATATTAACTTTTCTACATATAAAAAACCTACCCATAATCCGAAATACACACATTGGTATTCAAATCACAGTGTCAATATTAAAAAATGTCTCATCATTACATTGACCCTGAGAGCCCTATGTATATGTAGCCATCAAAACCTTAACACCGAAATTAAAACTATTGTTGATACCTTTAAAAAGTTATCCTACCCCTTAAACACTATTTATAGCAGCATCAATAAAGCCAAAAAAATATTTATTAAAAAGGAAAATGAGTCAAACACAAATAATAATAAATTTAATAACTATAAAGAAACCCTAATACTAAATTCAAATATAAATATCAAATTAGGAAATATTAATGTTATAACTAAATATAACAACACTCTAAATAAATTACTCAAACCAAAACTTGAAAATAAACAGTAATCGGGCATTTACGGAATCCCCTGTAGCTCCTGCAAAGACGTCTACATAGGAGAAACCATCGACATCAAAAGACGAAAATATCAACACACATATGACCTCCGTACCTACAATCAGCTCTCACCATTAGTATCACATCTGGAAAAAGAAGGACATATGATTAAAATCGCAAACTTCACAGCACTAAAATATATAAATAATCACAACTTTTGAAAATTTTATGAATCTTTCGCAATTAAAAATAGTACAAACATGAACCGAGACATAGGCAACTACAAAATAGATAGCATCATTAATGACTACTTAAAACAATCCTCCTCATGCGAAAACATCAAGCACACATTGGAGGAATGGACAAAAGGGAAAGTAGAGGCAAACCAACTAATTGAGAGTTAAAATTAGAAATATATTCAACATAAAAATTCTTTCTTAGACATACCCTGAAAGAGGTGGATTGACTATAATCCACGAAAGCAAGGATTAGTCTAAATCTTTAACATCAAAGAATATATATTACTACCAATAAAGTTGATTTTAATAAATGTGTTTAAATGTGATAAATTAGGGAAAAAGAATATATATATATATATATATATATATATATATATATATATATATATATATATATATATATATATATATATATATATATATATATATATAATATATATATATAGCACAATCTTGCACTCAACTATGTAGGGTTGGAAAAGCTCACTGCCCAGGTAACCCGGGAAAAACCCACTGGGCTGGGTTTTTGGGAACCAAAAAACCACTCTGCCGTGAAGCGGGTTTTTGCTACTTGATTTAGCTGATATTAATAACAAAAATAAGTGAATTTCTGTCTCTTGAAGTCTTGACACACACAAAGGGAAGGATAAATAAAACCTGCAAACTTATTTTTATGCAGTTTAATGCTTTAATTCTGTAATTACTAAGTAGGCTACCTGAGTTTAAGAATAAAGACTAATTTAATATCCAACACAATATGGAAATCACAATTCACCAATCATGTTCATCCTTGGATTTCAACATTCTGTAACATTTAACTAATTTTTCGGCCTTTTCATTGCCTAATTTGTTTCTCAAGTTGAGAACAATCTCTCCCCACCCGCAGAGCTTGTAGGCAGAAAATGCAGAGTGATAGCATATTGGCAAAAATCTAGTAAAAATTTTCCATATTTTGTGGCCCTTTTGTGAACCACCTGCCACCATTTTGCAGCACTCGTGCCACTGGTAAAGTTTTCTGTCAGCATATAATGTAGGAAAATTTCAGTCTTCAATTTGAAATTTCGAAAACTGAATAGCGCAATTCACATTTCTCTCCTGCAACCATTTCAAAACATCTTCTTCCTGTTGTTCAGAAAGTTGTGAACCTGTAAAAAGTAAAATAAAAATTATGACCTTCAGACATTGTATTTTGTTCTTATCTTCTCTACTTCCAATTCTTATTAAAGAAAACTTGATGAAGAAAAAATTGCATGTGAACCCAAAACTTATTAGGCTATTTGATTTTGATTTGATAGCTTTAGCCTTTACAACACAGTAGACTATAAATATAAAAATAAAAAGTAAAAGTTGAAATGTGGGATGGCTGGATTGTGGATCTTATAATTTTTTCTTCAACATCACCATCATCACTGCTACCTTCACCTTGGCCAATAACTTTATATTATCACACTTTCTCAGGTGGGCTCTTACCCTTTCAGTTTTGTTGCTCACCAGATTACTGCAATAGTTGCATTTTCCCTTCTTCACAGTCTTTCCATTTTCTAGAACTTTTGCACTCTCAAACTCTCCCCAAGCCAGGTCTTTCAACCTCCCACCCCTTTTCATGATTTAAGATAGAGAAGCTTTTCCACCTTAAAGTCCTGTTAATTGGATGCTATAATTTAATAATTATTGATTAGAAATTTAGAAACACCTGAAAATATAAAGAATATTCTTAAAACATTTGATTTTTTAAAAAGGGATAAATAAACATTTCTACATTACTGTAGACACACACAAGTTGCATGTGTCTACAGTAATTGAAAATGAAATAGAAAGTGTTGTATGGTGCAACACATTTTTTTTCCAAAAACCCAGAAAACCCCATCAATTCCCCATGATTTTTTTGTCTAAAAACCCAGGTTTTTGGCAAAAAAACCCACCCGGGCTGTGTTTTTCGAGGAAAACCCGGGTTTTGGCCAACACCAACTATGACATCTTCGAAAACTTTCAACACAAACCTTCATCTGTTCTCAATATTCTTTTAAAAAAAAAAAAACTTCAAAGAGGTTGGGTGTTCTGAGTCTCCTTTATAGGGGTGTTGTTCGCCCCTGTATGGAGTATGCCTCACACATCTGGGTTGGTTCCACACATATAGCCCTTCTCGAAAAGGTTGAGTCTAGGGCTTTTCGTCTTAAACTATTTTTCTCATACTAAGTCTCTGAAATCTCTTTCTTACCGTCAAATTGTTGCGTCGCTCTCTCTATACTATCGCTATTACAACGGACACTGCTCATCAGATCTCTCACATCGCATACATCTTCCATTGAGAAGGGCTCGTGCTACACGACTTTCTAAACAGTCTCACCCTTTATCTGTCCAACTCACCGACCCAACACAGAAACGCTGTGATGAATCTTTAGTAAATTTTGGAACACACCTCTTTTATCTGTTTTCCCCAACTTCCTTTGACTTGCACACTTAAACGCCGTGTATCGGTTCACGTCGGTCATTAGCGACCAGATTTCTGACTATTCCCCAACTCTGGTGGAAATTGGCAGACCTCCGCCCTTTCCCCACCAGAAGACACCAAAAAAAAATAAAATAAAATAATATTATATATATATATATATATATATATATATATATATATATATATATATATATATATATATATATAATATATATATATATATATATACATAATATATATATATAAGCAAACACACAAATAAACAAACACCTTGTCCTGCACTAAATATAAATTCACGTACCTTAGTCATTTATTTATTATATTGTGACAAATTTTCTTACAATAATTCCATGTATTTTTTATTTGTAACTTGAATAAAATAATAAATTTCGAGTGTGATTTTATGTCCATTATTTTTTTTCTCAGATTTACAAAAGACTTCAAAATGGAGAGGAAGTTTTTGCAGTTCATAAAATTAATGAAGAATTTAAATACGGAGAAGTTTCTTTCCTCTCAGATCAATTATTCTTCTATTCTTTGAGCTTGTCAAAAGTTCCTAATGACTCCTCTCTTATATGGGTGAGTTCAATTTACTATCCCCACCCCCAACCTTTTTTTTTTTCTTTGAATGCAAATAAAACTAGTTTGTTTATATAGTATTTATATTATGATATACTAGTAAAACTTGTTGTTACTATAACATTTTATGATAAAATATTTACTTCATTTGAATAAAATAAAAACATTAAATAAAAAAAATATATAATATATATATATATATATATATATATATATATATATAATATAATTATATAATATATATATATATATATTATATATATATATATAGTATATATAGTTATTTGGGTTGGCCGACGCATCCGGGAGGTGCGGTGCAGTCCTGTGCGGTCACTTTGGTCGATGCGTGGGTGCGAGCACATTTTCAGCAACCCGGTGCGGAGCGGTGAGGTGCGAAGAAAAATAAAAGTGCGTGCGGTGCGCAAAGGAAAATTAGATTGGTGAGTGTTCGGTGCGTGTGTGTGGTCCTGGTGCGCACCACACGAAGTTGATGTATCTGCGATGATCATTTGTTGTCAGATTAATATATTATATATATATATAATATATATATATATATATATATATATATATTATATATTATATATATATATATTATTATATATTAATTGAAACTGTTCAATTTTCAAGGTATCCTGACAAAGAGTTAAAGTTACTATCTTTTTGTACCTTCCTCACTTCCTCTCGAAATTTCTGACTAAAACTGAAAAAGAAAGTAAAAACGTGTCAATAGCTTTTCATTGAAGGAGGTATCAACTGTAGAGTTCAAAAGAACAGAGTGGTTGAATGAGCGATAGTATGCAAGTAACAGAAATTTGACGTGACAAAGAAATTGGAAGAATTAGTGTGAAAGAACTAATAAGACAAAAAGACAGACTCCATCTTTTCAAAGCATCACGAGTGGAACCATCCCAGTGTGCAAAACCGAAAACAAGACATCTGTGAAAAATATACAAATTTCAAAGGCCCAGATATTAAACATCTAGAAGTTTTTTTCATAGAGAAGTATTGTAATCCTTAAAAGATATGAGAAAAAGAAATAGCGAGAATTTTAAGGACAGACGAAAGTTTGATTTCTGTATAATTGTATCGAGTAGAATATTTTGATGATTGAAAATTCGCATGTTTTCTCTCTACTCTGCTAGAAAGAGCAAAGGCTGACTACTCCAGGGTCACTCT
>SEYY01016863.1:0-10000 GCA_009176605.1 Armadillidium nasatum
AGTAGAAAAGGTTCAAAAAGATTTTCTTTGCCAACCCTGCTTAGAGTAAAGTAGTGTAGCTTATAGTAAAGCAAATAAAATTTATTCAAAAAATTTAATGAAAGTTCAGAACTAAGGTCCACAACAAGCCTCAATAAGAAATTTTTTGAAGTTGGGGCAAAAACTAATAGAGTAAGGTAATAGCTATTAACAAATAAAAGTTTTTGCATCTTAACATCATCACAAAACAAATAGGGGAAGATTAATTTTACTCTATATGAAAGAGATTTGGGGTAAAACAAATAGGGTTTTCCCATATTTTACCCCAGGTGTTTTTATTCATTATATATATATATATATATATATATATATATATATATATATATATATATATATATATATATATAATATTATATATATATATATATATATATATATATTATATAGGCACGCAACTATTTCAGCTATTATTATGTTTGACTATTATTCATTATATATCCTATTTTTTATATTTAGAATATACAATAGTTCTTTATAAATTAAATATACAAGTTTTGCAAATTTGCTTATTACAACTAAAAAATTTTTTTTTTCCAATTTTGAAAAATTCACACCGGACAAAAAAATTGTAAAAAAAAAAAATCTAGATTGGAAGTCTTTTTTTTAATTTTATTAGATAGATCTTAAACTTTTATTTAAAACACTTTATTTAAAACCTATTTGTCTGATTCGAGATACAGCTTATCGAAATGGCCGAATTTTCAACGAAATTTCAAATTTTCCAAAGTTTGAGAGGCTGTATCTTGAATCAAGCAATTAGGTTTTAAAAGTATCTTAAATAAAGTTTTAGATCCATCCCTCCTCTAAACAATATCCAATTTTCAAAAACATTCAACACAGAGATTTTTTTTAATAAATTTTTTTTCTCCAGAAGGGTATTTTTTTTCAATTTTTTTTTCAAAAAAAAATTTGAACTTCTAAAATCAAACGCTATCCGTAATATTCCCAAATGTTTTGATTTAATGTTGTAAAAATTGGGGCTAAGAATGTACAGGGGAGTTTATGGATCATTCTGACAACTATTTTACCACTTCTGATTAATCTCTTTTTTAATTTTGACCCCTTATAACTAGTAAACCGTTAGAAACTCAGAAAAACGTCAGAATTCGAATGTTTTCAGCGGGAAAAAATGCATATATATTGTAAATTTCAGCTCAATCGGTCAAATAGTAAAAAAAAAATTTTTGAGAATGGATCCTTCCCTTTTAAGAACGATAATAGGAAAGACAAGGAGAGACAGATTGAGAAGCGAAAGAATAAGAGAGGAGGTCGTTGTGAAGGCTGTGCTGAATAAAATGGACGGAGCCAGATTGGGGTGGTGGGGACACTTAGAGAGGATGCAGTGGGGAAGAGTAGCCAAGAGGAGGTGGGAGTGAAGGCAGAGAGGAGCAAGACCAAAAGGAAGACCTAGGAAGAGATGGAAGGACTCAGTGGAAGAATCTTTTTAGAAGACACAGTATGCCATCTATGTAGGAACTGATGGAGGAGAGAGTTTTAGAAGACAGGAGAGAATGGAGAAGAGTGTTGATCCCGCTGACAGGGTCTTAGACTCTTCCTGGGAGTGGTTATAATAACAATAATATATATATATATATATATATATATATATATATATATATATATATATATATATATATATATATATATATATATAATATAGGGATGGAGGGAAGTATCGGTATCGGTATCGGCAAAAAAATTTGTATAGGAGTAAAGTATCGGTATCGGTATGGTATCGGTATAGTATCGGCAAGTATCGGCATATTTTCAGGTATCGGGTATCGGCTTCGGGGAATTTTTAGGTATCGGTATCGGTATCTATCGGTAATTTTGGTATCGCTCCATCCCTAATATATATATATATATATATATATATATATATATATATATATATATATATATATATATATATATATATATATATATATATATATATATATATATTATATATATATATATTTTTTTTTTTTTTTTTTTTTTTTTTTTTTTTTTTTTTTTTTTTTTTTTTTATTATATATATAGGCGATGAGATTACCCCCCTTGGGTGCATGGGATGTTAAGGGTACTTCCTATCTAATCCAGATGCCCAATGGTTCGCTCCCTTTCGCGCTAAAGTTCTTTTCCACTGAGTATGCTCTCCATCACACACATAAAACACCAATACAGAATACACCCTCTTTTTAAAAAAAAAATTATAATAATGGTGTCTCAAACAGTAGTCTCGGAGAAACCCCGGGGGTGGGGGGGCTTCCAAAAATAGCTCCTCATTCACCACTTCACAAGTCCCACTTGGGAGTTGGTGGTCTCCGGTTATGGGGTTAGTGCTACCAATAATATGCATCCGGCTTTTCCTGACGCACGGTCTATTTTTTCATTAATTTCTGCAACATTCGATGTCTGCACACCAATTTCCACTTTGTTGAACATCACCTCTCTTCTTCTAAACCTCGCCTCTTATTCTTGACTGAAACTCAGATGTCTGAGCGTTCTGACAGCAAATCCTATTCTGTTTCCTCCTACTGTCTCAATCTTCAATTTTCAGCCACAGGTGGTTGCTGTGCATCCATGTGCAACGATGTCGATTGTTCTCGTGTCTCTAATTGGATCTTTCGAATTTTCCACCTTGTGGTTAAGGCTCTCTTGCTATTCTACGTCTAAATTCGTTTGTTCTGTTTATTTATCTCCTATTTCTACTGACTATTTTAAATTCTCCGACTAGTTAAACTAAAAAATAGAGCACATTCTATCTTCTCCTCCTTTCTCTGAAATCATCATATTAGGTGATTTCAATGTTCACCACCGCCAATGGCTTTCTTCTAGTTCTCATGATACAGCTGGTGAACATGCAATATATTTCGCTATCCAAGATGAATACAACATTCTAGACGTTTTTCTAATTGTGTCATTTCGGTGCCGCAAGCTGGTCGGACTTGCGATCGTACTTTTTTGATTTCCCGTGGAATGATTATTGCTTCCATGGAAGGGGTCCCTCGGAGTGTGCAGAACGCATTACCGAGGTGATTCTCTCTGGCATGGAGGCGTACATTCCATATTCTTTCTCTTCTACTAAAGCTAACAAACCTTGGTTTAACTCTGCTTGTTCTCGTGCTATCCACCGCAGAGATGTTGCCTTCAGGGATTACCATCGTCTTCAAACTCTAGAAACTCACGCAACTTATATTTCATCCCGGAAACGTGCAAAATCTATTCTTCGTAACTAAAACTCTTTTTTCCGTAGAAAATGCAATAATCTTTCTGGTTCCTCTTCTTCAAGTTCTTTCTGGCATTTTGCAAAAAATGTCAACTCTAACTTTGCTTCTTCCTCTTTCCTAGCTCCTTTAGAATTTTTCAACAGCACAACTGCTTTTTTACCTTCTTTTAAAGCTGAACTCTTCGCTCAAACTTTTGCCTCTAATTCAACTTTAGATGATTCCGGAGCTATTCCTCCTCCTTCAACCCCCTCCAACTCATGCCTAAAATTGTAATTTTTTCTAAAGATGTCATTTCCTGCTATCTCTGAGCTCAACACTTAGAAGGCGCACAGTCCTGATGGTATTCCTCCTGTAGTCCTAAAAACTTGAGCTTCTGAGCTTGCACCCTGCATTGGTACGGAGTAACTATGTCTTTCTACTTCTACGCTCATTCAGCCTGTGCCGAAAAAGGGCACTCATTTCAACACACTAATTACTGTCCAATTTCTTTAACCTCCGTTCTTTCTAAAGTTTTCGAATCTATCTTTAACAGGAAGATTTGGAAACATCTCAATTCTTCTAATCTAACTCTGATCGCCAGTATGGCTTTCGTATGAAAAGCTCTACTGGTGATCTTCTGTCTCTTCTCTCTGATCTTGGTCCTCCACTCTTCGGCATTTCGGTGAATCTTTTGCTGTCGCGCTGGACATATCGAAAGCTTTCGACAGAGTCTGGCACAAAGCTTTGATTTCTAAACTTCTCTCTTTCTTCTTCCATTCTTCTCTCTGTGATTTTCTCTCTAATTTTTGGTCGTTCTACAGCAGCTTTTGTAGACGGACCACCGTTCTTCCTTTAAATCTATTAATAGTGGTGTTCCTCAAGGTTCTGTCCTATCACCAACACTTTTTCTACTTTCCATTAATGACCTTCTCTCCATTACTTCCTCTCCTATACACTCCTATGCTGATGATTCCACCCTTCATTACTCCTTTCAGTTTGAAAGACGTCCCTCCCAAGAGCAGTTGAAAGACTCGAGAAGGGTAGCCTTTGGAGCAACTAGCCTCTGATCTTTCACGTATTTCAAATTGGGACAGAGAAAACATTGTTGTTTTCAATGCCTCAAAAACTTAGTTTTTCCATCTCTGCAATAGATACAATCTTCTACACAGATATGATGTCTTTTTCGAAAACACACAACTCAAACCTTCATCTATTCTTAATAATATTCTTGGCGTATCCTTTTCTCGTGACCTTTCTTGGAAAGATCATATTATTTCTTTTTCTAAACAAGCTTCTAAGAGGTTGGGTGTTCTGAGGCGCCTTCAGAATTACTTCATCTCTTTCTGCCCGTTGAATTGTTGCGCCACTCTCTCTTTACTATTGCTGTTACAACGGACACTGCTCTTCTGAACACTCTTGTCGCATACCTTTTCCATTGAGAAAAGCTCGTGCTACACGCCTTTCTGCACAGTTTCATCTTTCTTTGTCCAACTCTTCGATCTCAAACTTAACCCCTATGCTCAATCTTACATATACTCTACTGGTAAAGTCTGGAACACACTCCGTTTATCTGTTTTCCTAACTCCCTTTGACTTACCATACTTCCAAACGCCGTGCATCTCGACATGTTGGCCTCCTTCGACTTAATTATTTTTCCAGGCCTGGTGGAATTTGGTAGTACTCCGGCCTTTTCCCACCAGAGGATATATATATATATATATATATATATATATATATATATATATATATATATATATATATATATATATATATATATATATATATATATATATATATATATATATATATATATATATATATATATATATATATATATATATATATATATATATATATATATATATATATATATATATATATATATATATATATATATATATATATATGTGTGTGTGTGTGTGTGTGTGTGTGTGTGGGTGTGGTTCTCAAAACTTTCACCCAGTGTTGCTTTACTATTTCGTCCCTGTCTTTCAACATCAGTCTTCCTTTCTTACTAGAAACATAAGCTCATTCAGCTTGTGGCGAAGAAAAGGGATCTTTCTCAGCCCTCTTTCTTTGACCTCTGTTCTTTCTAAAGTTTTCGAATCTATCCTTAACATTACGATTTATAAACATCTTAATTATTCTAATCTTATCTTTGTTCGCCAATATGGCTTTCGTAAAAAAATGATTTACTGGGGATCTTCTAACCTTTCTCTATGACTCTTAGTCCTCCACTCCTCGGCATTTCGCCGATTCTTTTGATGTCGCGGTGGAAATATCGACAGCTTTCAATAGAGCTTGGCACAAAGCTTTGATTTCTAAACTTCTCTCTTTCGTAATGTATCCTTCCCTCTGTGATCTTCTCTCTAATTTCCTTTCCTGTCGTTCTAAAGCAGCTGTTGAAGAGTGCAACTGTATAAATAGTGATTTTCCTTAGAGATCTGAACATTCCGAAAACATTTTTTACTTTTCATAAATGACTTTCTCTTTTTTACTTGATTATCTATTCCCTCCAATGCCTACGACTCCACCCTTCATTATATCTTTCAATTTGAAAGACGCCCCTCCCAACAGTAGTTAATTGAAGCTAAAATGGTAGCCTTGGAGTAACTAGTCGTTTTCAAAGCCTCAAAAACTCAATTCCTCCAACTTTCTTGTCGCCACAATTTTCCACACAACTTTGATCTTCTTCGAAAACTCACTACTCAAACCTTCATCACTCCTTAATATTCTGGAACCTTCGAATCCGAAGCAAGCTGGTTTTGTAATTTCTCGAATCTGAATTAGAATTCAGAACCTCCGAATCAGAATCCAAATTCATTAAAGAAAATCACTGAATCCGAATTTAAATCGCCTATTGCTGATATATATATATATATATATATATATATATATATATATATATATATATATATATATATATATATATATATATATATATATATATATATATATATATATATATATATATATATATATATATATATATATGGAGTAGGGAAATAGAGCTCCCGAGGCCATGAGATTAGTATATGGGATGTTAAGGGAACTTTCCCTCTCACTCCAGTGCCCAAAGGTGAGCACGATTTCGAGCTCATTTCCACATTCTTCTGCACGGAGTAGGCTCTCCTTCACACACAAAAAACAGTTTTGCAGACACACATCCTTTTAAAAAATAACAATAATTACAACGGCGTCAACAACAGTAGCCTCGGAGTTTCTCCGAGGCTACTGTTGTAACCCTTCACACATCCCTTCTCCCGTAACCACTTGAGAGTTGATGGCCTCCAGCGATAGGGTTGGCGTCAACAGGAATCTGCAGCCGGCTTTTCCTAATGTATGATCTTTTTTTCATAAATTTTTGTGACATTGGCGATCTTAAATCCAATTTTAACTTTGTTGAACATCACCTTTCTTTTTCTACACCTCACCGAAACTAAGATGCTTGAGAGTTCTGACAGCAAACCATACTCTGTTTATTCATGCTGTCTCTATCATTAATTTACAGAGAAGGCGTTTGTTGTCCGTAAGTTGGCAGCGATGTTGTTTGTATTCGTGTCTCTAATTTGGAGACTTCCGAATTTTCCTACGACTAAATTCATATGTTCTGTTTATTTATCTCCTAATTTTACTGATTATTCTAAATTCTTCGTTTATCTTAACTCCAAAATAGAGCACATTCTCTCTTCTCCTTTCTCTGAAGTCTTCCCATTAGGTGACTTCATTGTTGACCGTTGGCTTTCTTCTAGCTTCCATGATGCAACCGGTGAATGTACCTTCCATTTCGCTATCCAAAACTTCCTTTGAGCACTTTATGCAGCTCCTTACTCGTATCTCACCGTCTTGGAGATGAATCAAACATTCTAGACCTTTTCCTAAATTCTAATCCTTCTCCTTACACTGTCAAACTCCATCCACCACTCGGCTTCTCCGGTCACCTTCTTATCTCTATATCCTCTTCTATTTTTTCAAGTTTTCCGCAAAAGAGACCCCCTACAAGTGCGAGGAAACGTTTGTGAAATTTGGGTTCCTCAAACTTTTCGGAATTGCGGTTGTACTTCTTTGATTTTCCATGGAATGATTATTGTTTTCGTGGGAGGAGTCCCTCAGAGTGTTCAGATCATATTACTGAGATGATTTTCTCTGGTATGGAAGAGTACATTCTATATTATTTCCCTTCTACTAAACCTAATATACCATGGTTAAACTCTGCTTGTTCTCATGCTATTCACCGAAGGGAAGCTCTCTTCAGAGATTCCCATTGTCTTCAAACTCCAGAAATTATCATTGTCTTCAAAGTCCTCAGAGTGTGCAGATCATATTACTGAGATGATTTTCTCTGGTATGGAGGAGTACATTCTATATTATTTCCCTTCTACTAAACCTAATATACCATGGTTTAACTCTGCTTGTTCTCATGCTATTCACCGAAGGGAAGCTCTCTTCAGAGATTCCCATTGTCTTCAAACTCCGGAAACTCACGCAACTTATATTTCATCTCGGAAACGTGAAAAATCTATTCTTCATAACACTAAATACTTTTCTCCGTAGAAAATACAACAATCTTTCTGGTTCTTCTTCTTCATAAAGACCTTTCAGTCATTTTGTGAAAAATGTCAACTCTAACTTTGCTTTTTCCTCACTCCCTCCTCTGGTATCTTCATAAGGAACAACTGCCGTTTTGTCTTCATCTGAACTCTTCGCCTAAACATTTTCCTGTAATTCACCCTTAGTCGATTCCGGAGCTATTCCTCCTCCAACACATTTATGCCTAAAATTGTAATTTCTTCTAAAGATGTCATTTCTGCTCTCTCTGAATTTAGCACTACGAAGGCGCACGTTCCTGAAGGAATCCTTTCTGTGGTTCTCAAAATTTATGCTTCCAAGCTTGCACCCAGCCTAGGTAAACTCTTTTGTCTTTGTCTTTCTATTTCAACTTTCCCTTATTGCTGGAAACGTGCGCTCATTCAGCCTGTGCCGAAGAAGGGGTAACCTTCTCAACCCTCCAACTACCGTTTCATTTCTTTAATCTCCTTTCTTTCTAAAGTTTTCGAATCTATCCTTAACAGGAGGATTTGGAAACATCTCAATTCTTTAAATCTTATCTCTGATCGCCAGTATGGCTTTCGTAAGAAACACTTTACTGGTGATTTTCTTGCCCTTCTCTCTGACTCTTTGTCTTCCTCATTTCGGTGAATTATTTTGCTGCCGCACTGGATATCATGAAAGCCTTCGATGGGGTCTAGCACAAAGCTTTGATTTCTAAATTTCCATTTCTGAAGTCATACCACAAAACATAACCCTCGTACCCTCTAACAATATTATATTAAAAAAAAGTCCTCAAACCCTCAAAAGCTCCTAACCCCAACCCCCTTGCATATACAACATCCTCTATTCCGGCTGTATTTTAAACTACATAGGTGAAACCATAGACTATAAAAGAAGACAGTACCAACACCAACATGACTTAAATATAAATAGTCAAAACTCTGCCCTCATCCAACATAGACAAAACAATAACCATCTCATAAATCTCAATACTAGCGGCATCATCAAAAACATAAATAATTACAACAAAAGAAAAATAGATGAATCTTTCTGCATATGCAACATTCCAAATTATAACCAAAGCACAGGAGAATATAAAATAGATCAGCTCCAAAACGCCATGATGTTCCGATCTGCTTTCTACAAAACTCTAATATAACAACCAACCATGTACCAGACGACATGAGAACTCTCCAGCAAAATAGTCACATCATTTCGACCTGAAAGAGGCTCCAAAAAAGGAGCGAAAGCTTGTTGCAAAAAATTCTTTGCTGTTAATTTAATAAAGTGTAATCTATTATTGTACAGTCGTGAACAAAAGTTCGTTCCTATTAGGCTGGAAATAAATATTTATATAAAATGGGGATCATTTCAGGTTCAGCTAAAAGCAGTTCAATTAAGCCCCTCTCAATGTTTTTATTGTCCTTTTATTCAAAATAGAGCTTTTATGAAATGATTTCCATTTTATATAAATATTTATTTCCAGCCTAATAGGAACGAACTTTTGTTCACGACTGTACATTGGATAACCTTGGGTTTATTAATAAATAATACATATAAATGAGTGAATAAAACTCTAATAAATAATACTTATAATATATATATATATATATATATATATATATATATATATATATATATATATATATATATATATATATATATATATATATATATATATATATATATATATATATATATATATATATAGGGATGGAGCGATACCAAAATTTTTACCGATACCGATACCAAGAGTTTAAACTTTGCCGATACCGATACCGATACCTAAAAATATGCCGATACCGATACCGATACCAATTTTGTGCTTTAAAAATATATATATATATATATATATATATATATATATATATATATATATATATATATATATATATATATATATATATATATATATATATATATATATTATTATTATTATTATTATTATATTATTAATATTATATATAATATATATATATATATATATATATATATATATATATATATATATATATATATATATATATATATATATATATATATATATATATATATATATATATATATATATATATATATATATATATATATATATATATATATATATATATATATATATATATATATATATATATATATATATATATATATAGTGAAGCAACTTAATATAGCTTTGCCAAAAATGCTTACAAACAAAAAATGAACGGAATAATATTAAT
>SEYY01016864.1:0-2500 GCA_009176605.1 Armadillidium nasatum
CCTCACACTGGAGTGTCTGCTCCAACTACCTCTCCACCCCAATTCTTCACATGTTCCACATTTTACAAGCGCTTACTCATTATAAAACAAAACAAATCTCATGCGAAACCCAAGCTGCCCGGAGATGCTTGAGGGGCGCATCCAAAGAATGCCCTCATCTACCCCTCACCCCATCATGACTTGGGAGTTGGTGGCCTCCGATGATGGGGATGGTGCGCCATGACTCGGCGTCCGGCTTGCCCCGGTGAACGGCTTCTTTTTCATTAATTTCTGCAAAATTCGCGCCTTTTCTAATTTCCCTTTGTCGAACACCATCTCTTTTCTAACCGAAACTCAGGTGCTTGAGTGTGCTGACAGCAAACCTTAATCTGTTACCTCCTACTGTCTCTATCCTCAATTTTCAGCCAAAGGCTGTTGTTGCGCATAGTGCGCAACGATGTTATTTACTCTCGTGTCTTTTTATCTCCTAATTCTACCGACTATAAAAAATTCTTCGACTATTTAAACTCCGAAATAGAGCACATTCTATCTTCTCCTTTCTCTGAAATCATCACTTTAGGTGCTTTCAATGTTCACCACCGCCAATGGCTTTCATCTAGTTGTCATGATCCAGCTGTTAACTCGCCTTCAACTTTTCTATCCAGAACAACCTTGAGCAGTTGGTGCAACTCCATCCGTATCCCTGATCTCCTTGGTGATAACCCAACATACTTGATCTTTTCTTAATCTATCCTTCTCCATCTGTTAAACTCTTTCCTCCTCTGGGTTCATCCGATCACCTTCTTATCTCCGTATCTTGTTCTGTCTCTTCAAGTCTTCCACAAGAACGACCCCCGCCTTTGGCAAGGAGACGTTTGTGGCACTTCTGTGCTGCTAGCTGGTCTGACTTGTGTTGTACTTCCTTGATTCCCCATGGATTGATTATTGCTTTCGCGGGAGGGATCCCCCGGAGTGTGCTGAGCGCATAACGAGTGATTCTCTCTGGCATGGAGGCACATTCATATTCTTTCCCTTCTACTAAACCTAACAAATCTGGTTTAACTCTACTTGTTCTCGCGTATCAGCCGCAGGGATGCTGCCTTCAATTACCGTCGTTTTCAAACCCCTGAAACCCATTCAACTTATATTTCATCCCGGAATCGTGCAAAATCTATTCTTCTTCGAAATACCATAAACTTTTCTCCGTCGCAAATTCAAAAATATTTCTGGTTACTCTTCGTCTCGCCCTTTCTGGCATTTTTGGAAAAAATTTCAACTCTAACTTTGCTTCTTCCTCTTCCCCTCCTCTAATATCTTCTGATGGTACAACTGACATTTTACCTTCTACTAAAACTGAACTCTTCGCTCAAACTTTTGCCTCAATTCTACCTTAGACGATTCCGGAGCTATTCCTCCTCCTTCAACCCCCTCCAACTCACTTATGCCTAATAATAATTTCTTCTAAAGATACCATTTCTGCTCTCTCTGAGCTTAATACTAAGAAAGCGTATGGTCTTAATGGTATTCCTCCTGCGGTTCTCAAAATTTGTGCTTCCGAGCTTGCACCCTGCCTTGGTAAACTATTTCGTCTTTGCCTTTCTACTTCGACCTTCCCTTCTTGCCTGAAACGTGCACTCATTCAGAATGTGCCGAAGAAGGGGGACCCTACTCAACCATCTAACTATCGTCCAATTTCTTTATCCTCCGTTCTTTCTAAAGTTTTTGAATCTATCCTTAACAGGAAGATTTGGAAACATCTCAATTCTTCTAATCTTACCTCTGATCGCCAGTATGGTTTTCGTTAAGAAAGTTCTACTGGTGATCTTCTTTCCCTACTTTCTGACTCTTGGCCCTCCGCTCACCGGGGTTTCGATGAGTCTTTCGCTTTGGCGCTAGACATATCGAAAACCTTCGATAGAGTCTGGCACAAAGCTTTGATTTCCAAACTTCCCTCTTTCGGAATCTATCCTTCTCTCTAATTTCCTTTCCAGTCGTTCTATAGCAGTTATTGTAGACGGCCACCGTTCATCTTATAAATCTATAAATAGTGATGTTCCTCAAGGATCTGTCCTATCCCCAACTCTTTTTCTAATTTTAATCAATGATCTTCTCTCTATTACTTCATCTCCTATCCACTCCTATGCCGATGACTCCACCCTTCATTATTCCTTTCAATATGAAAGACGTCCCTCCAACACCAGTTGATTGATTCAAGAAGGATAGCCTTGGAGCAACTGACCTCTGATCTTTCTCGTATTTCAAATTGGGGCAGAGAAAACATGGTCGTTTTCAATGCCTCAAAAACTCAATTCCTCCATCTTTCTACTCGATACAATCTTCCACACAACTATGACATCTTCTTCGAAAAGACTCAACTCAAACCTTCATCTGTTCTCAATATTCTCGGTGTTTCCTTTTCTCGTGATCTTTCTTGGAAACATCACATTACTTCTTTCTCTGAACAAGCTTCTAAGAGGTTGGGTGTTCTGAGGCGTCTTCGTAGTTTTTTTTTACGTAACCC
>SEYY01016864.1:5000-11858 GCA_009176605.1 Armadillidium nasatum
TAGTCTTGGAAAATCCCCGGGGGGCAGTTTCCAAATATATCCTCTCATCCACCCCTTCCCCATTTCTTCTAGTTCTGGTGAACGTGCCTTAAATTTCGCTATCCAAAACAACCTTGAGCAGTTGGTGAAGCTCACTACTCGTTTCCCTGATCGTCTTGGAGTTGAATCCAACATTCTAGACGTTTTCCTAACTTCTAATCCTTCTCCTTATACTATTAAACTCTTTCCTCCTCTGGGTTCCTCCGATCATCTTCTTATCTCTGTATCCTCTTCTCTCTCTTCAAGTCTTCCGCAAGAAAGACCCCCTTCTATTGAAATAAAACGTTTGTGGCACTTCGGTGCCGCAAGCTGGTGGGACTTGCAGTCGTACTTCTTCGATTTCTCCTGGATGATTATTGCTTCCGTGGGAGGGGTCTCCCGGAGTGTGCAGAACGCATTACCGAGGTGATTCTTTCTGGCATGGAGACGTACATTCCATTTTCTTTCCCTTCTATTTTGGTTAAACTCTCCTTCTTCTCGCGCAATCTGCCACAGGGATTTTGCCTTCAGGGATTACCATCGTCTTCAAACTCCAGAAACTCACGCAACTTATATTTCATCCCGGAATCGTGCAAAAATATTCCTTCTATGTAAAAAATGCAATAATCTCTCTGGTTCCTTTTCTTCACGTTCCTTCTGGCATTTTGCAAAAAATGTTAACTCTAACTTTGCTTATTCCTCTCTTCCTCCTTTAGTATCTTCCGACGGCACAACTGCTGTTTTACTTTCTCCTAAAGCTGAACTCTTCGCTCAAACTTTTGCCCTTATACAACCTTAGACGATTCTGGAGCTATACCTCCTCCTTCAAACCCATCTAACTCATTTATGCCTAAGGTTAGAATATCTTCTAAAGATGTAATTACTGCAGTCTCTGAGCTTAATACTAGAAGGCGTATGGTCCCGATGGTATTCCCTCTGTGGTTCTCAAAACTTGTGCTTCCGAGATTGCGTCATGCCTTGGTAAACTATTTCGTCTTTGTTTTTCTACTTCAATCTTCCCTTCTTGCTGGAAATGTGCGCTCATTCAGCGTGTTCCGAAGAAGGGGGACCCCTCAACCCTTCAACTACCATCCCATTTCTTTGTCCTATGTTCTATCTAAAGTTATCGAATCTATCCATAACAGGAAGATTTGAAAACATCTCAATTCTTCTAATCGTATCATTGATCGCCAGCATGGCTTTCGTAAGAAACGCACTACTGGTGATCTTCTTTCCCTTCTCTCTGACTGTTGGTCCTCTGCTCTTCCGCATTTCGGTGAATCCTTTTGCTGTGGCTCTGGATATATCAAAAGCCTTCGATTGAGTCTGGCACAAAGCTTTGATTTCTAAACTTCCCTCTTTCGGTATCTATCCTTCTCTCTGTGATCTTATCTCTAATTTTCTATTTGGTCGTTCTATAGCAGCTATTGTAGACGGCCACCGTTCTTCCTTTAAATCTATTATTAATAGTGGTGTTCCTCAGGGTTCTGTCCTATCTCCAACACTTTTTCTTCTTTTCATTAATGATCTTCTCTCTATTAACTCATCTCCTATCCACTCCTGTGCTGATGACTCCACCAACTTTCTTCTTCCAGATTGAAAGACGTCCCTCCCAACAGCAGTTGATAAACTCGAGAAGGGTAGCCTTGGAGCAGCTAACCTTTGACCTTTCATGTATTTCAAATTGGGACAGAGAAAACATGGTTGTTTTCAATGTTTCAAACACTCAGTTCCACCATCTCTCCACTCGACTCAATCTTCCACACAGCTATGATGTCTTCTTCGAAAACACACTACTCAAAAATTCCTCTCTCCTTAACATTCTTGGTGTTTCTTTTTCTCAAGATCTTTCTTGGAAAGATCACATTATTTCTCTTTCTAAACAAACTTATAAGAGGTTTGGCGTTTTGAGGTGCCTACAGCATTTCTTCAATCCAATTCTTCAACAATACAGGGGTGTTGTTCGCACTTGTATGGAGATTGCTTCTCACATCTTGGGTGGCTCCACTCATACAGCTCTCCTCGAGAAGGGGGAGTCTAGGGCTTTTCGTGTCATCAACTCTCCTGCTCTTACTAACTCTCTCCAATCTCTATCTGCCCGTCGAATTGTTGCATAATCCTTTCTTTACTATCGCTATTACAACGGACACTGCTCTTCTGAACTCTCTCGTCGCTTACCTCCTTCATTGAGAAGATCTCGTGTGACACGTCTTTCTACACAGTCTCATCCTTTCTCTGTCCGACCCCAGACTTAACCGCTATTATCATTGTTACAGATACTCTACTGGTAAAGTCTGGAACACACTCCCGTTATCTATTTTCTCCACTTTAGTCTGTCCCTAAATATTCTGGCTATTTGTTTTTATCGTTATAACTTTAAAGGATTACAATACTTCTCTATGAAAACAAGCTTCTAAGATGTTTAATGTTCTGGGGCTCTTTCGAAATTTTTCTACTTTTCACAGATGCCTTGTTTTCACGTTTCACATCTGGGATGGTTCCACTCATGATGCTTTTGAAAAGATGGAGTCTGTCTTTTTGTCTTATCAGTTCTTTCACATTAATTCTCTCCAAACTCTTTGTGCACGTCAAATTTCTGTGTTACTCACTATAACCAGCTCTGCTCTTTTGAACTCTACAGTCGCATACCTCCTTCAATGAAATAGGCTAGTGTGACACGTCTTTCTACAGTCTTTTTCAGTTTTTTGTCAAGGAAATTTCGAGAGGAAGTGAGAAAGGTGGAATAAAGATAAGAACTTTAACTTTTCTGTCAGGATACCTTGAAAATGTAAAAAAAAATCAATTATGTATATAATTATATATATATATATATATATATATATATATATATATATATATATATATATATATATATATATATATATATATATATATATATATATATATATATATATATATATATAATCTGACGAACAAATGTTCATCGCAGTATACATCAACTTCGGTGCGGTGCGGTGCGCACCAGAGGCCGCACCACGCACCGCACCGCACCGCACCTCTAATTTTCGCTTGCGCACCGCACCGCACCGCACTTTTATTTTTTCTTTCGCACCGCACCGCTCCGCACCGGGTTGCTGAAAATGTGCTGCGCACCGCACCGCACCGCACCAAAATGACCGCACCACGCACCGCACCGCACCGCACCCGGTGCGTCGGCCAACCCTAGTAGGAAGTTACTATGATGGGGGGGAATTGGGGATAAGAAGAATAAAATTTTATTTATCAAATAGTTTTATTTTACGTCCTATAAAGCCTGGAAATGAAATGAAAAAAAAAATAATGGGAAATGATGGAAAGTTTTTGTTTATTTCCTTTTATTTACTTTAAAATATTTGCAATATATATATATATATATATATATATATATATATATATATATATATATATATATATATATTATATATATATATATATATATATATATATATATATATATATATATATATATATATATATATATATATATATATATATATATATATATATATATATATATATATATATATATATATATATATATATATATATATATATATATATATATATATATATATATATATATATATATATATATATATATATATATATATATATATATAGGGATCGTGTTTCATTTCAATACATATATATACATAAACTACTCAACAAATACTGAAATCGTTAATCAATGTCTTGAACGCAAATATACCATTTACATAAATAAATACTTTAATATTAAATTTAATATTAAAAGTTTCTTGAATAATGCATAAATTAAGAATAATAATAAATAATATATTAAATTACAAGTATATTTATATATCAAATATTAATATTCAAGACTCGAAGAAATGTTTAATATTCGAATATTCATTTCAATAGACTCATTAAAATTTAATAATATTCTTTTTTTTTTTAAAATAGAATATTCTATTCTTTTTAAAATGGAATAATTATAAAAGACAATTAAAATGAAATTAATTTTCGAGCTTTCAAGTATTGGTTCAATTTCTATAAAATGTGACGTCATTATTTCTTTGGTGAAATATTCTTTTCTAATTTCTGTCGAAGATATGAGAAGAAAAGCGTTGGAGAAAATGGGAAACTTGGAGGGAAATGATCTTTCAAGGTGTTGGAGAAGAAGATAAAGAAAAATTGAAGTGGATTAGATCACGAAAGAGATAAATCTCAAAAGAGGATACGATTGTAGAAATCAATTCCATGAAATAATAAGCTATAAATATATATATATATATATATATATATATATATATATATATATATATATATATATATATATATATATATATATATATATATATATATATATATATATATAATATATATATAGTGTAAATATAATTATAAAAGTTCAAAGGTCAAACAAATTTCAAGTAAATATATTTCTTATCTTTTTTTTATTAATGTATGAAAAGAATATACAGAATCATAAAAAAACTGAATAGAATATACAGAATAATACAAAAAACCAGAGTTGAAAATGTTCTTCTCATATATAAATAGGAATTGTTTGATTTATGAAAATTATACACGTAATCTTAATGTTTTTAATCACATTTTTATCTAAGGGAAAAGGCATTCTCGTGTATTTTGTATGTTTACATTGTTCAGTATTTCAGATATTGCTTTACATAATTTAAATATTATTTGCATTGTATATCATACCTTGATCAAATAATAGTGTTATTAACATTTTTTGCAGGTGTTATTACCGTGTATGTATATAATAAATTCAAAAACTATATTTGATATTTGTTTTATTTCTAACTTTTGAGTTTATACGATACTGTAAATCTGATATATATTTTATTTCAAATATTCAACCTATATAGAATGTGCATATAATGTACAGTCGTCAACAAAAGTTCGTTCCTGTTAATATTTTATAAAATGGAGATCATTTCAGGTTCAGCATCAGTTCAATTAAGCCCGCTCAATTTTTTATTATACTGTCTTTTAAATATATTTATTTCCAGCCTAAGATTTTGTTGACATTACATATAATGTACATTGATCACATACCTCTATATACTGTCTAAATATGTAAGATTCATTGTGTGCACGAAAATGTGGGTTCACAACTCACACTATACTCTAATTTTCACATTTATTTTTATTTTTAATATTCTTCTAAGTAAAATCGAACGTTTTCAAATTCTTTACAAATAAGTGGTGAAAAATTTGTTGCATTTTTGCTACCTTCCAGAAATGAAGCCTTAGAGGAATATTAACCCATTAAGATGAATGAAAAATTTTAAGAATATATTTATAAGAAAAGTTTTAAATGACAAAGAAATGGGAATTTTATTTAAGGAAGATTCCATGACAATGCAAAATAAGGAGCTTTTTCATGTGGAATTTATTTTACGGTTAGGCAGAAAATGAAAAAAAATTGAAGATGTGGGAAATATTAAAGAATAATGTGAAAAGGGAATTGGTAGAGCAAAGGAATTGGGGGAAAATCTGGAAGGTCGGATCATGATGGCAAGGGAGTAAAAATAGGGAGAAAGAAGAGAGAAAGATGTAAAAGAAATAGGCTAGATTAAAAAAGAATAATAAAAGGTGATATACCTAAGTGAATATTAAGGTGAAAGAAGTTTGATAAAGATGTAGAGAATATTGACAAATGGATTGATGTCTCAGGAAGTTATTCATTGATTTGAGAAGGGTTTAGCCGTAATAGGAGTGATACCAAAATTTTACCGATACCGAAGATACCAAACCTAAAAATTCCCCGTGCCGAACCCGTACCCGATACCTGAAAATATGCAATGAATGTACCACTACCGATAGTAGCTACCGATACTACTACCGAATTATCTCATACAAACATACCGGTTAAGCCGATTTAAGAAATACCGATACTTCATTCCATCCCTAGTTTTAGGTAATGAAGAAGTAAAGTGATTCAATGAATGTTAGTAGTTAGAATTAACTCACCAGACATTTAGGCATTTAAGAAATACTCTGAGTAGAGTACCAAATATGAGAAATGGTTGAAAAGAGAACTACAATGACTGATGATCAATGAAGAAAGGATAATTTTAAAACAATTCTACAATTTACTAGCGTCATTCTTTTATTCTAAACAAATCTTAAAATATATCCTACTTTGAATCAATTCTCCTCTTTGTTACTATCCTTAGAGCTGTTCTTAATTCTTTAACTTTATTAATTTTGAGAAATGATTCTCAAAAGTAGACCTTCTGAGAGCTGATGTGAAGAAGAGAATGAGGTTTAAGGGAGCAAAATCGTTTTAAGTTTAATATCAAATGGAAGAATTAACACCAAGTGAAGCGTATTTAAACCTTTCGTTAATTAAAGAATAATGATTAGGATCTATGAATTTCCCTAAGGATAGATGAAGATAAGTGAAATGATGCCAAAAATGAGACTATTAAAGAACTGTTATGAAGATTATAATGACTGAAAAAAATCAATAATATATTATAAATAAATAAAACTATAAATGAAGGGATTGACAAATAATATATATATATATATATATATATATATATATATATATATATATATATATATATATATATATATATATATATATATATATATATATATATATATATATATATATATATATATATATATATATAGAGAGAAAGAGAGATAGAGAATAAGAAGAGAGGAGAAACAACAAACATTTGATTTGGTTAGATTAGGAAGGTTGTGAAGATTCGACTAGGTTAGCAAGGTTAGGTTACGTTTGGTTAGATTAGGTTAGGAAGGTTAGGAAGATTAGGCTATATTAGGTGGGTTAGGTTAGGTTAGGTAGATTTGGTTAGAAGTAAAATAATACATATA
>SEYY01016865.1:15000-17500 GCA_009176605.1 Armadillidium nasatum
AATATCGATATAAAAAATATCGAAACTCAGAAACAATCTCCACCTAAGCCTATCATTATATTTAATTGCTGTATATCAAATTTGTATCATTTAGCTACATTATTTCAAAATTATTTTGTTTATACTTTACCATGGCTAAAAGATCAGTTTCAGCAGTACGGGAGTACTTTACAATGTTTCAGGATAGACTCGAAATAGCTAAATGTAACATCTGTAGTCAGAAAATTGGAAGAGGATCTCTGGGTGCCACAAGTAAAAATTTTTCAACCAAATCTTTATGGGGGCATCTAAAATCAAAACACAAAAATGAATAATCACTAGCAGTAAAAGAAACAGAAAAGAAAAATAATGTTGAAAAAACAAAAAAAAAATCTTAATTTTCTTAAATTTTGTTTATTATTTGACTGATTGAGCTGAAATTTTCAGGGTATATTAATTTTTTTTCTAAGTTCTGAGTTGATTTCGAGCATTTTTCTGAGTCTTTAAATAGTGGTTTGAAAGTTATTTGGACACAAAGTTGAAAAAAAGGAATAGTAGGGTCAAACCACTGTCCACATGAGCTAAAAATTTAATTGAATAATCTTAGCCCCAATTCCTTGCATTGGTGGGAACAGATTTTTGATATCACATCTAGAAAAAAAGTTATAAGCACTTGAAAAAAAATTATTTAAAAAAAAAACTCTACCTACTAATTTTTTTATTTGTCAATATTGTTTAGATGAGGGACAGGGCAACAACATTTACTTAGTGCATTATTAAATGCTATTTGTTTGAAGCAAGATATAGCCTCTCAAACTTTGGGAATTTTTGAAATTTGTTCAAAAATGGACCTTTTTGAAGTTTTTATCTTGAAACCAATGAATCGCATCGAATAAAGTATAAATAAATTCCTATAAGTATTGACTTATCTGCAAATGGAAAGGCAAAATATATTGAAATGAATATAATAAAATTAAATTATTTTATCTTACAACCATTGGTTTCACCTGTAGTCAGTGGTTTGCTTTTAGAATAATAAATTGGAAAATTTCAAATTGTTTTTATTTTGCAGATTGATTTAAATTGTGACGTGCATTAACATTTCATGTTAAAAATTTTATAGGTCAAGTTTTTCCTCAGTGTTGGCTGTGAAGTTTTTGTGAAAATTTTCTACTTGTCAGTTGTATCATCATGTCTGGAAATACTTCATCACAAGTAGGTTTTACAGATGATTCTTTTTTTTAGTACCATTATATTAATTAAATAACTGTATACATAAGTACACTTTTTTTTTTTTAAGAATGTGAATTTACAATTGTGTAATGTAATTGGCATCTATTAAGGTAGTGTTGGAATATTTCCTATGGATATTTTGTACAGGCTTAATTGAGGAATATAAATTTTTTTTTTTTTATAAAATTTATTTATCAAAATATTGTAAAAAAAAATTTTTTTTTTAAGATCATACATATCTTTTATTATATTTAGAAAAGTGAATGAGTAATAGTGTAAATCTTTTCCAAAGATAGATTTCTAGACATGGTAAATTTTTGCTTATTAAAAGTTTTAAATGCAAATCATTTGTTCATATTGTATGAGAGAGATAAAGATATAAAGATGGGATGATAAATTGCAATGAGCAATTTTATGGAATTGGGATACGTGAAATTCTCTGAATTTTCAGATTCTTATTTGAATTCATAAATTTCTGTATATATATATATATATATATATATATATATATATATATATATATATATATATATATATATATATATATATATATATATATATATATATATATATATATATATATATATATATATATATATATATATATATATATATATATTATATATATATATATATATATATATATATATATATATATATATATATATATATATATATATATATAATATATATATATATATATATATATATATATATATATATATATATATATATATATATATATATATATATATTCAAGAAATTTATGAATAACTATTGTCTTGAGATAATTTTGTCAAGTATCCATTATGAGTATTTTCTTGTACATAATACTACAAGACATGAAGGTATTTCCATTAGTTATCTTAGACAGTAAATTGATATTGATGCATATGAGAGTAAAGACTGATACAGAAGCATTGTTACATCTGGGTCTTAAAAGTTGAAGAAATTTGAAGAACTGAAAGACTGAGGAAATAAATGTAAACCCCCAGAATGTAATAAAAAGGAGGTTAGAGAGGTGGAGAAAAGGCACACTGTGTAGCAGGTCGAGGAGGTGAATATAAGCAGCAAGAAAAACTAAAATGAATAAAGAGAAGTAGAGTGCAAGTGATAGAAATATATTCAAACTTGAAGGAGACCAGAAGTTAAAAGAAGGGAAGGGAAGGGAAAGATGCGTGAGAAGAAAGGAATAGTATATATATATATATATATATATATATATATATATATATATATATATATATATATATATATATATATATATATATATATATATATATATATA
>SEYY01016865.1:22500-35000 GCA_009176605.1 Armadillidium nasatum
TAAAAAAATTTTTTTTTTTGCTTAAAATAACGATACATCAATAAGCAAGAAAGAGAAGCTGTACAAGGAAGAAATGTTAGAGGTTGAAAAGAATGTATTGTGAAATTGTTAGTGTCCTGTTTGGTTGTGGATCTAGAAAAGGAATTTACAATTCAAAAATTCTATCAGAACATCAGATATTTATTACTTAAATTGTATGTATGAATTAATAATTTTCTGCGCTTCAAAAGATATATGTTTATTGTTTGACTGATTAATGCAACATTTTAAAAATAAGATATCGGTTTTGAACATTTTAAGTTTAAACATAATTCTAAATCAAATTATATTAATACAGTTTCAGTCACTAACAAAAAATTTTAAATTTTGAAATTGGGAGAAAATTTCATGATAACTATAATAAAACAAAAAATTTTGAATTTTAAGAATGGTATTTTAAAATTATATGTAACCTTTTTTAGGTTATCTTAGCAAAAGATTTTTTTTTTTTTTGTTTTTGTTTTAAAATGAAGACTTAAATGGGATAAAACCAGGTATTGGAAGCATTATTGAAATGAAGAAAGGAAATTTTCTGCTTGTCTGGGTAAAAGATCTTTTGACCCAATGATAATATGAAGGTTAATATTTCTTGGATGTTCGTCATTGCATATGTGATAGTGGTAATTATAAAGCAGTATAAATTTATTAACTGATGAAAGATTGCTCTTTAGGAATAGAGAGGAGTGGTGGAATTAATGAGTAAATTTTTAGTATTTAGCTTATATATATATATATATATATATATATATATATATATATATATATATATATATATATATATATATATATATATATATATATATATATATATATATATATATATATATATATATATATATATATATATATATATATATATAACGTATATTAAATTTACTTTATATAAATATTCTTCCCATTTAATATTTTGTAAATCATTAACTCTTGTCGCAATGGTATTTGGTCTGATCACCAAATGAGTTGTTATACTTCCATATAACATTGTAAATTCAGATTTTTTTTGTTTTTTGTTTTTCCTTTTCAATATTTTTTTTCTTCCCATCTTAGTCCCGTTGAGCTTCCTCTCTATCAATTATTTTTGTATTGTAAATTTTCAGATGTGTGACGATTCACCTCTGCAAATAGTATTATCTTTTTTTTTTTTTTTAGGTCTTAGGTTCTTAAAATTTTTATAATAAATTTTATTTAATTTAACCTTGCCTTCAATGTTCTTATATTTTATCTGTAGGAGAGATAAAATTATGAATTATTTTCAAGTCATGTATGAAAAAAAATTCAGAAAGGAGAATGCAGAACCTGATGAAGATGAAGGAAAAAAGAAAGGCCCTAAAAAAAGTTAGTTAAGCCCATATATATATATATATATATATATATATATATATATATATATATATATATATATATATATATATATATATATATATATATATATATATATATATATATATATATATATATATATATATATATATATATATATATATATATATATATATATATATATATGTGATAGAATGATTAAGAATTTTTTTGATGATGAAATTGAAAAAGATAATTTTAAAAATTTTCATTATTTATATAAATATCAATTTTATATTAAGGAAGAATTAAATTGTCTTTCTTTATTCTTTTTTTCAAATGTATAAATATTTGTAATTTTAATTTATTATACAATACAGGATGTTCCACTTGCTCTCGGCCCCAGCTATGCCCTTAAAGATATTAAAGTAATGGTCATAAGTTAATAAAATTTGCCACGAACATTGGTGTGTGATAATCGTTCTAACATCACAACAAGTGCCTGTTCACGCTTTTCCATGTTACGTAAAGTTTCCGCCAATATATGGAGAATCACAGCTACAATTGCCTGTCGAATGTTTCTTTCAGTTGCATGAGAGTACTTGGCTTGTTGTGATACATCTTTCGTTTCAGCATGACCCCATAGGAAAAAATCCTGCGGTGTAAGGTCATGCGACCTTGGTGGCCAGTCCCTTGGAAATTCCCTGATCTTCAAAGGACTTTATTTCGTACATTCTGACATTAGACGTGTGGGGAAGTGTCACCATCCTCCTGAAAATACGGAGTATGGAGTTCTCGTCATCCAAATAATTCACGAACTCTTGATGTTCATATGCAAATTGTATTAACTCATGACCATTACTTTGATATCTATTAGCGCATATTTGGTACCAAGAGTAAGTGGGAAACCTTGTAGTATCTTTAGAACATTGAATTTAAAAATTTTAATATGTGAGAACATCGACAGACACGCGAAATTATAATACTTTAATATTCAGAGAACTCTTCACATTGTGATGCATTTTAAACCATCTTTTCTCCAATTTCTGGAGTAATTCGATTTCGTCTTGGAGTGTATTTTTAACCCAGACAGCCTTTCGCTCTCAATAAAAGGTGGAGCAGAAAGATATTTATAAGCCAATGTGTTAATACCGATTTAGAAAAAATATGCCCATTTTAATGATGACGACTATATATATATATATATATATATATATATATATATATATATATATTATATATATATATATATATATATATATATATATATATATATATATATATATATATATCAAAAGTTAGATTTTAAATAACTTTATTTCTTGATTTTTAGTTTTTAGATCAATTTTTTTTTTTGTCTTGGTTATACTCCTTGAAAATGATATTGAGAGATAAAAGTAGATTTAAAAATGAAATAGAGCGCAACATTATATTATTTATTTATATTATTTATTTATTATTTATATTATTTATTTATTTATGTTATTTATAGAAGTGGAATGTGTAAAAGACAATCTTTAATCTATTAAAAAAAAAAAAATAATTAAACTTCCTTTTTTTTTTATAAATCTTTAGAGGGATGAATCAAGTTTTGATTCAGAGGGCAAAGGCGCTGAGAAGTGTCTTTGGGTTGCATTTGAATATTTATATAGTTTATAGGGTAGTATATTAATGATATTTTTTTTTCATAATTTTTAAACCCAGGTTTAATGTTGTCTGAAATGGATGATTGGGTTTCTGATGATGATGATGAGGATGAAGAAGAAAAAAATGAAGATGAAGATGATAGCGACGATGACGGAAAAAAGAAGAAGAAGAAAAGAGGTGGCAATAAAAAGAAACAAACAGGTGAATTTTTTTTTTTTTTTTTTTTGGCTCTAAAAATTTTACATTCATATATAAATTACACAATTCAGTCTCTTTTATCTTTATTATTTGCTAAAGAATAAAAATTGGAATATTGGTTGATCAACATTGAAACATTGATCAATATATATATATATATATATATATATATATATATATATATATATATATATATATATATATATATATATATATATATATATATATATATATATATATATATATATATATATATATAGTGGCTCTGTAGCTCAGTTGATCTAGCACTCACTTAGCACGTGAGAGACCCGGGTTCGAGGCCAGGTTAGAATAGAGAAATTTGAGCAGTTCTCTCTTGAGCTTAGCTCCGCCCATTTATGCTAATAAGTACACTAGCGGCGTGTTTGCTGCTGGTGGAATTAAAATCGGCATCCGGGATAGGTCTGACCAGTCAGCGGATGTTTGCCCCTCGGTCCTTGAAACCCTTGGTTCATCCTCGAATGAACCCACTGACAGGGCTAATAACCCTTCCTGGGGCGGATTTTGATATATATATATATATATATATATATATATATATATATATATATTATATATATATATATATATATATATATATATATATATATATATATATATATATATATATATATATATATATATATATATATATATATATATATATAACTTTCCCACTTTCGTGGGGTGTGCTCTCACCCCCCTCCTCATTTTACTGGCTAGTACTAAGACTAATAATAATAATATGTAGCTATTATTTATGTACTTATATTTAGAATGTCATAAAGCAAATAGGGCATGGATTAGATAATAAATTGATGCTAAGCAAGAGCCCTGGTTTGCTTCCTAAATATTTAAACATGTACAGATTATAATTGTTGTAAAGCAATCTAGTACATAAATATTTAACTACGCAATGCAATATATTAAGTGACGATTGCAGATCTCTAAGCATAAGTATCTAGTTGTCTATTTATAGGGTTTTAGTATCGGTAGGGGCTGGTTGAAACCGATACCGATACAAATAATATACCCGATATTGGTACCATATTCCAATACCACAAAAAATTACTTATAACAAGTCGATACCAATTCTGATACTTGATTCCATACAATATATATATATATATATATATATATATATATATATATATATATATATATATATATATATATATATATATATATATATATATATATATATATATATATATATATATATATATATATATATATATATTATATATTCAAAGGTGGGAAAAAGAAGAAGAAAGAAGGTGGAGAAAGTGATAATAGTTGTGAAGAAGAGAGCGACGAATACAATGAAGGGGCAGAGCATGATTATATTTCCAGTGACTCCTCAGAGTAAGTTTTCATAATAAAATAAAACTCTTTATTTAAAATTTTATTTTTAACATTGTGTCTTTTGTATGTCGTATGCAAATCCAATTAAACATCGTTGTCCAATGTACGCATCCTTATCGTACAGATCAGACAGGCATCCACGACCTTGAAGAGTTGTCTGACATTATATATATATATATATATATATATATATATATATATATATATATATATATATATATATATATATATATATATATATATATATATATATATATATATATATATATATATATATATATATATATATATATATATATATATATATATATATATATATATATATATATTATATATTATTTTTTTTTTTTTTTTTTTTTTTTACTTATTAATTTGATTTTATTATTATTATTATTATTATTTATTATTATATTATTATTTATTATTATTTTATTATATTATTTGTGGCTCTTTAAACTGTTGAACTAGAAATACGCCATAGATCATGCTTCATTATTGTCCAAAGCTGCTCATTAATCTTTATGCCCATTATTATTATTATTATTATTATTATTATTATTATTATTATTATTATTATTTAGTTCTGATCAAGAAAATGAAGAAATTGTTGCCAAAGAATTGGCAGGAGTAGAAGAGGGAGATGCTTTGAAAAAACTTCTCGCATCCGATGAAGAAGACGAGGAAGAAAACGAAGATAAAGACAAGGATGAAGAAGAAGAAAATAAAGAAGAGGAAGGGGAGGAGAAGGAAAAGAAAAAGAAAAAGAAGAAGAAATCTGATAAAAAATCCGACAAAGGTACGGTTATTATTATTATTACTATTATTATTATTATTATTATTATTATTATTATTATTATTATTATTATTATTATTATTATTATTATTATTATTATTATTATTATTATTATTATTATTATTATTATTATTATTATTATTATTATTATTTATTATTAATTAATTATATTATTATATATATATATTATATATATAATATATATATATATATATATATATATATATATATATATATATATATATATATATATATATATATATATATATATATATATATATATATATATATATATTTAGATTCAGAAGAAAGTTCGTTTTCTTCATCTGATGAGTCGAAACGAAAGAAAGATGGATCAAAGTATGTACAAAGTGGTTTTAATTTTTATTATTATTATTATTATTATTATTATTATTATTATTATTTTATTATTATTATTATTTATTATTGTTATTACATCTGTATTCCTAGGTATATAATAAGAGTTTTTTAAAATTTGTTTTTAACATGTGTAACTAATTTTTGATGCATCGCTATTATTTCTAAACAAATCAATTTTTTTTTTTTTTTTTTTTTTTTTTTTTTTTTGTTTTGTTTTTGTTTTTATCGAAATTGTTGTAAACGAAGTTGTGGGATTTAAATGTCAAGCCACCGTAATTTTTAGTTTAATAAATTTAATGGTTTCATTTGTTGCCTAAATTGACATGACATTTCAGTTTTATATGTATTTTATATGGGCTATATTTTTTATAGGGGTCACGAGAAAAAAACTGCTGTGAATGAATTGAAGAGGAAGGTCAAAGAAAATCCTCATGAAATGGTTCAAGATTCAAAGAGAATAAAATTGGACCCTTCTGTTGCAAGTGGATCAAACGCAGGAGCTTCGGGTTCAGCGTAAGTCATTTTTTAAGTTGAAGTTGGGACTTAATAGTTGAAATATCTCAGAATATTCGTTGGTATCAAAATCAAGAAGTCCCTCTTTATTGAATGTGTACCGGAAATACATCATAAGTGTATAGAAATATTGTGTGAGTGTGTTTGTGTGCGCGACATTGTGTTCGATAGAAAATTAGAATGAAAATTCTACGATTTTTATTTTAATATGGGAGTAAGTTGTCTGGATATAGCGCTTCTTTCTCTTACCTCAATTTTATTTGTTTGAGATATCTTCTGCTCCTCTAAGCATTCCTTGTTGCATTATATTTCATATTGTAACGTTTGCCATGTTACTGCTTTCAAGCATTCGGTTCGGTATGAATAATTGCCTATCAGGCATTGTCAGTTTCTTGAAACATTGTTTCCATTTCTGTATTAAATTTTTCTTGCAACGATTCAACTTCGAATTTTTTTCCTCTATTTACATATTTTCAAAGTAGATTGTCAATTTGAATGAGTTTTTATCTTCTTTTTTTTATTTGTTTGTTGTTGTTAACGTTTACATTATCGGCAGTGTGTATTTACTCGTTACATAGTAGTTTCCAATTATCAGCTCCCCCTAACTCTGCTGGTGAAATCATTTACCATACGGGGTAGAAATGCTTTAAAACAGATCTCATAATATTGCATATTCTTTCAAATTATTTTAAGCCAGAATACATTTTTTTTTTTTCAACTTAATTAGGAATTGTTTAACTTATTTTCATAGGGGGCTAACCTTTTTTTTTTTTTTTTTTTTTTTTTTTTTTTTTTTTCTTCTTCTTCTTCCTCAAGATGTTTCTTAGAAATAAAGCAAAATTCTTCCTTTTTGGGGGAATACCATTTCCAACGTTATTTTTTAACATATCCTGGAGTGATAGGATGATTAACAATTTAATTGATATTTTTATTTTTACAAAATATTCAATGACCTAATTAACCAAAGGAAAGATAATTTTGGACTCTCATGGTGAAAGGAAAATTTTCTTTAATTTCTATGTTGAAGATAGTTAAATAGCCTTCGTGATTCCAGGTGAAGTTATAGAAGTAGGAAGTAACAAAATACTCTTGGAAAATTTAATAGGAATTTTAAAAAACCTTTAAGTCATGAACATTTTCATTTTGAGGAAATAGTTCCACTGAAATAATAATTCAGTATTGAAGAATATGGCCATGGAAAAAGGGCTGCTGCTTCCCAGCAAATGATAATTTCGGTTGTTAAAAGTTACTGTTGGCAACGAAACCAAAATTCTTAAGCCAGCCAATCCTTGATTTTTAAAATCTCGCCCTCTTTATTTATTTGTCTTTTATGTTTCTTTGAAAATTCCAAAGTCCAAAATCATTTAAAATTCTTTGAAATACCCAGAGAACACTGCAGTAAGTAAGTTTTTCATTTTCTCCCACTAATGGTGGTTGTATTTTTTTTTTCTTCGAACTCATTGACGAACTTTGAACTTTGTTGAAGAAGAAAAACGTGTGGAATACATTTATTAAACGTAGCTGATATATTTAGCCCCCTACAGGAAACCCCACCCACTACAATATAAATAAATATTATAAATTTATTAATGAAGTGTATTAAATCATGATAGAGGAGTAAATGACAAAACTGATAAGACGAAACTACAGTGAACCAACACACTTTGGTTAATAGCACTAATATATACATTAACAAATATAGTAGGTTACACTTCTCTAGGGCACGAAGAAAAGAGTATTTGAACCGATAAAACGAGACGAAATATGATAATGACCCAACACGGTTAGTCACTACTTCTAACACAATAATAAATATTCTGACTTATTAAGAGCTCAAAAGAAACCTTCCAGAAAATATGTATCAATCTACTATTTGTAACTTCTTGACAGACACTGATTTAGGTATTTTTAATTAAACATTATTTTCTGATAATTTTATTACATAAAAATTTTCTCCCAGCAACGGACTACAATGCACATTTAAAAAGGGTTTTCAGAAATGAATGGCAAAACTGTTGGAGGGTAGACGTACGGGGTGCTAAACCACGTGGAGGAAACCTCGCGACGAGATGGTCTTTTCCAGTTCGCCTTAGCAACCAACGGGAGGCGACACTGGCACTCCTCATAATTGGCCACACTAATGCCACGCACGAGTACTTCTTGTTGAGGGATATCTCCCCTCCTTGCAATTTCTGCGTAGTTTATACGTCACTCGCACTCTACCACCTCTTGGTTGGATGCCCTGCCATGTTGACTCTACGTTGTAGGTACTTCCCTACATTGTACTCAGTTCCCCGGGGGAATCGCGGTTGTCATTATTTTTGGCTGAATCTCCGCACTTCCGATCCAACGTTATTTTTGCCTTCTTTGCCGCATTTTAGAGAGCAGTGCCTGCTCCTGTACAGGGACTCAAAAAAAAGACGTAAAAATTTTTAAGTAAAATAAAATACTTTAAAATTTACTGATTTATATCACATTGTCAATTTTGTTTTAGTGAATTTTTTTTGTTTATGAAGAGAATATTTAAACATGATTCACTATTAGTTAAAAAAAAAGGCAATGTAAGATTTATTGAACTTTTTAGTTTCTTACTTCAACTTATTTCAGTTCTTCGTTTTAAATTCATGGGAACGGGATATCCTTATTTGCAAAGATGGGTGATTGCCATTTTTTAAGCTTCATTATTCAATTTTGAAAGACTTGCATTTCTTGATATCCATAACACTAACCTTGTTCTGAAATTCATTGCATTGGAAAGAAGTTCAAGAAGTGCCTCTGCTAATCCTCTAGGCTCTTCTGTCACATCAGCAATTTCACAGTTGATTGGATTCACAACCCAGTTTGCAGTATGCTAACCAAGCTCTGGAAAGTAAATCAGAGAACCACTTCTTTTAATGTCACCAAAAGAAACATCTTCACAATCTTCCAAAAACACATCTAACTTTGAAAGTGTAGCAATCTTTTGTTCATTTTCTGACTCCATTACAAAACTTTTGATCCAAACGCTGTTTTTTTTTTCATAGTTAAATGCCATTGATATTTCTCCTTTTTAATTCTTTGTTCATTTCGCATACCAAGGATGTCAGCTGATATACTAGATATACAACCCATCAGGACATGTTTTAAATTAACCAGAAAGTTCTCAAGATCAGGTCTGATAACCGACACACAATTCAGAACATTTTCGTGTGTATGTACGCTTTTCTTTTAGATAAAATAGATCTAAATATTCATCCTCACATAACCCACTAAGTAACGTATGGTTTGTGTCTTTTGAGAACATTATATGACATTATACAAAACGACTTCCAGCTTTAGTTCCAAATGTTTCAAAATTGGCTGGGAATAAATCATATAGAGAGGGTAACCAGTTATTGGATTCTTTTCACTAACAAAATCTGATAAGCCTATAACATGACATAACATATCTGGGGCTCCATCAATAGAGACAAAAATCACGTCTTCCTACTTTGTATTAACGCTTGGTGTATTTGTTAACCTTATTGAATGCATCAATTCTACGAATTCTCAGCTGGAAAGGATTTGAATTCAAGAATTCTTCTTAGTCGCAGTAGAATCCTTGTAGCGAATATTCATTATCAGCTGCTGTGAATTGCTACAAAATTTTTTATCATTTCATATTAAGAAACCTGATTAAGAAGATTGCCCCTGCTCGACCATCTTCATTTTTAATGTAGTTTATATTGGAAATACTCTACGGTTCTCATACTTGGTCCTACTGAGACTCCAGAACCCCCTGTGTGATGGTATCTTTTTTGATGTAGAATTTACAAAGAAAACATTAAATGTTAAATTACTGCATTAGTTTTTCTTTAAGTGGATTACATACAATAAACACTTCATATTGTTCTTATCATAAAAAAATGCTTTTAAAGTTCACATACCACGAACGATTATAATTATAAGTACACACTTCTTTTTCACATCTTAATTTGTCTAGAAATTTGTTCATTATTGATGCTGTAAAAGTTTTAGATTTTTACGAATTTGCTGTATGTTATCATTGAACCTCTTTAACTGGAAACTTTCTGCATTAGTAAAACTATATATTTATATAAAAAAAGTGGCCAACTAGCAATGCTAGTTTAAACACAATAAAATCATTTATACTTTTTAATAATTAGTTTTTATTGATATTGAGTATAATTTTTTTTTTCCTCAATTTTCAGAGATAGTATGGAAGAAGCCATTAGAAGGTACCTGATGAGAAAACCAATGACCACAACAGAGTTATTGAAAAACTTTAAGAAGAAAAAGGATATGAGCTCCGAACAATTGGTTACTACCATTGCCCAGATTCTTAAGAGGGTTAATCCAGTTAAACGGATGATAAAAGGGAAAATGTATTTATCGTTAAAAGCTTCCTAGTATTATAATCATCGTTAATTTATTTATTCCTTCCTTATAGTAATTTTTTAATGTAATAGGTAGGTAGGTTAGGTTATAAGGAATTTAGAAATGTAGTTCGTTGTTATTGCATATTAAAAGAAATTATTTTTAATTATTTTATTTTGCATTACCTAAAGTGCTCTTTTAAAAATAGCACAATATAACAAATATTTAAGGATAGAATTGAATATAAAGATAGTTTAGGAAAGATGTTTAGTTGTTTAGTAAAATTAGTTTTGGGATATTTTTTCTTATTAAAGTAAAAGGTGGAGTGTATTTTTCCTTGTTGTAATTTATTTTAAGTTTATTGGACGATTGAAAATATATGCGGGGCTGTTAAAATATTTTTCGACAAATCATTGTGTCTATTAAAAGCAGCCAGCAATTAGAGGTCTTTGGCTTCATGTTTCAATGTGTTTATCCCTTTTTTTTGTTGGTTTGTCTTGGAAGAGCTTTTTCTGAAATATATATAAGGGATATAAAACATTTCGGCCTAGACCTTTTGGGGAATTACTCGCAGCCCTTTAGTGCGTTCGAGGTGTCATTTTTTTAAACCCTTATCAAGCCTTATGTAACTACATAATTCATCTTAGCTTAGGTATATATATATAAAAAGACATGATTAATCATGCTTATTTTGTTTACTTAGAGTCATAATTGAGACCTATCTCTTCGACTTTAGTAGTAGTAGTTATCGCTATTTAATAAATGTTAAATTTTATTAAAAAATTTTTTTTGACGAAGAATGTATTGCTTTTAAGTGTCGAAAAATTGATCTTCAATCGGAGAATATAGGACTTCAATTTATTTCCAAACTTCCGAAGGGGGAAGGAGTTGGTGTAGTTATATGAGGCTTAAGAGAAGATTGTGAAGTGATGAGAGATTAAATGTAGTTTTGTAATTAAACAAAAAAATCAGAATACCCATAAAATAAACCACAAATTGAAAACCAATATCGGGGAATATTTATGATTATTTCGATTTTTATGGGGACAAAAAAGGTCCATTGCGATTATCAAGACTGACGACCCTTACAAACAGAACAGCGTATCTCTATAGTTCGAGTCTGAAAGTATTGAGAACCCCTCAGAGTTGTGGAGTCTGGGATTAGAAAAAAGTGACTACCATAAGAAGGCTTAGCAGCAAAGTATTTAATCTTTTATAGTAAGTTTGTTAATGAGAAGTTATTATCCTGATGACAGAAACCTTCAACACAATATCCCGTTTTCATTAACAAAAGAGTAAGAAGTTGCAAGGATTAAAAACTTAAAGGACTTTATGATCACAAAGATGAATTATTCGTAAGTTAGGCACTATAGCTCAGGTTCGTTTAAAATAAAGTAAAAGTTGTGAAAACGGTTTGGACTTGATAACGGATACTATTTTTACTTTTTTATTTAACTCCTTGTTTGTAGTCTGAAAGACTTGAAATGGAAATAATCAAAGAAAATTAAAATCTAAAGAGAATCATTTAAAAGGTTTGTTAGTGGGTGACCTTGATCAAATTTTATTTATTTTTTTTTAAAAGCAATTAAAAAAATTTAAATATTTTCAAATGTGGTTCATCACTGTAAAATAAATCTCGGATTTTTTCGTTACAGAAATGGAGATTAAAGTTTTTTTTTTTTTTTTTACATTTAAATCTTTTGAAAAAAATAAATTTAAGAAGGCTAACGCAAAGAATAAAATGGTAATCACAAACTTACAAAGAATTGGAACTAAAATATTTTAATCGGATCGAAAATGGCATTGAATCCCCTTTTAAAGTCACGATCTTTTGATTAAATAAATAATCATAAGTTATTTACGTAGGACCAGCCAGAAATACCGAATTCTC
>SEYY01016865.1:57500-60000 GCA_009176605.1 Armadillidium nasatum
GGGTAGGGGGAGAGGAAGGCCGAAGTGGAGATGGATGGATGGAATGAGAGTGATTTTGATGGAAGGAATTTGAGTTTAGACGAGGGTAGAAGATTTGTGGAGACAGATTTGGAGGGAGGTGGTGAAAGCGTTGAAAGGTAAGAATAGTTATGTTTGTAAGGGAATTGTGGCGGACACCACCTCACGAAAGTGGGAAAGGTGATAGTGAAATAATAATAATATAATATAATATATATAATATATATATATATATATATATATATATATATATAATATATATATATATATATATATATATATATATATATATATATATATATATATATATATATATATATATATAATAATATACCGCATCCGCATCCGCATCCTCATAAAAATTAACATCCGCATCCGCATCCGCATCCTCATCAAAATTAACATCCGCATCCGCATCCGCATCCGAACTTTTCGAAAATTCAAAATCCGCATCCGCATCCGCATCCGCATCCGCACTTTCGAAAATTCAACATCCGCATCCGCATCCGCATCCGCATCCGCATCCGCACTTCTCCAAAATTCAACATCCGCATCCGCATCCGCATCCGCAAATTGGAAAATATGACATCCGATCCATCACTAATATATATATATATATATATATATATATATATATATATATATATATATATATATATATATATATATATATATATATATATATATATATATATATATATATATATATATATATATAATATATATATAATATATATATATATATATATATATATATATATATATATATAATATATATATATATATATATATTATATATTCTTGTTTCAGCTTTTTGTTTGATTTCTTAACTTTCTTTGTTCCTTATTACTCGTTTACTATTTAGTTTATGTATTTTTGCTTCATTCTCTTTTATTTATAAATAAAAGAAAATGAAGCAAAAATACAAAAGGCAAAAGAGATTTTAAAATCGAATCGTTGCCGCTCAACAAGAACTTTGAAAGGCATTTGAGCGGCATGCAATGTCGAGAAAACATTTTGACAGAGCGGCATTAGAAAGGCAATGGACGAAAACCATAAACACAGCTCTAATTCCTCTTTAATTCCGCTCTAGTGTCTTCCAAATTCTAAATAGCCTTTATAATTCCACTCTAAGAAATATAGAAATATGAGAAATTAGACTAAGCCTTTCTATTTCCTTTCTATAGAAAGGAATTAGAAAGGTTTGTTTTTACAATATACATATCTATTATCTATTATTTGCATTATTTTGATGAAAGGTATGAGAGATGAGTCTTCTAACCCACAAACTAAAAACAGGCCAAAATGAGGCTTAAATAAATGATATTTAAGGTACATTTTTGGATTTTTTTTTGATTTGTGTGCTTTAAGACTTATTTATTATACCGTTCATATATTCTCTTAAATAAAACTACCTTCTTTCACTTTATCTAATTCTTAATAATTTTTTTTCCTTCTTATTTTGTTATTTTTATTTTTATTTCTTATTTGCTTTGTTTTTTTATTTTATTTTATTTGTTTTAATTCAATATGTATTTATATATTTACTTGATTTCTCTTCACTCAGATCCTTCTAATTGAAAGGAATATATATATTTTTTTTTTAAACTTTTCTTTTCTAAGTTTAGGTCTTCCTATCTCCTTGTCTTGTGAGACAATGTCCATCATCTAATCTTTAAATAAATTTTAATATTAATTCTAATATTAATAGTCCCAATCCCTCAGTTTTAAACTCTGAAAAACTCTTTTCTCTGATAAACTCTTAGCTCTAATAAACCTTAAACTTTGATGACTCTTACTTTAAAAAAAAAACTTTTAGTTTCGAAAAACTCTCTCATAAACTCTTAGCTCTGAAATATTCTTAGTTCTGATAAACTCTTAGATCTGAAAAGCTCTTAACTCTGATAAACTCTTAGCTCTGAAAAACTCTTAGCACTGATAAATTCTATCTCTGGTAAACCTTAAACTTTGATAACTCTTTCTTTAAAAAAACTCTTAGTTCTGAAAAACTCTTTTCTCTCTCATAAACTCTTAGCTCTGAAGAACTCTTAACTCTGAAAAACTCTTATCTTTTATTAATTCTAGCTCTGATAAACCTTAAACTTTGATAACTCCTACTTCTAAATATATAAACTCTTTTCTCTCTCATAAACTCTTACCTCTGAAAAACTCTAAGTTCTTATCAACTCTATCTCTGATAAACCTTAAACTTTGATAACTCCTATTTCTAAATATATAAACTCTTTTCTCTCATAAACTCTTAACTATGAAAAACTCTTAACTCTGAAAAACTCTTAGTCCTTATCAACTCTATCTCTGATAAACCTTAAACTTTGATAACTCCTACTGCTAAAAAATCTCTTAGCTCTGAGAAACTCTTTTCTCTCTCATAAACTCTTAACTCTGATGAACTCTTAACTCTGAAAAACTCTTAGCTCTGATAAACTTTTCCTTCAGTTTGATTGATTAATTATTAACCCAA
>SEYY01016865.1:70000-72500 GCA_009176605.1 Armadillidium nasatum
CTACCTTATACTCAGGATTTCTTGCCAATCTACTACTAAGCTCATTTGTTCTGTATATTTGTTCCCTGACTCAACTGACTATATTAAATTCTTCGACTGTTTTTAATTCTTAAATAGAACAATTTCACTCGTCATCTCCATTTTCTGAAATCATTATTTCAGGTGATTTCAATCTTCATCATCGCCGATTCATTACCTTTAACTCTCTAGATACAACTCGTGAACTCGCCTTCCATTTTCCAATCCAGAACAACTTAAAGCAATTAGTGTAGCTCCCTTCTCTTATTTCTGATAGCCTTGAAAATGAACCGAACATTCTAGTTCTTTCCTTAATTTCATTTTTTTTCCTTATTCTGCTATACTTTTTCCTATTCTTGGTTACTCTTATCACCATCTTATCTCTGTATCTTCTCTCCGAGTCTTTGGCTGGGAAGACCCCTCCCCCTCCTACGACTAGGAAACGTTTTGGGAACTTCGGCGCTGCTAAATGAACAGACTTGCGGTCGTACTTCAGGATTTCCCCATGGAATGACTTCTGCTTCGGTGGGTGGAGCCCTTCTAAGAGTTCAGAAATCACAACCGTGGTGGTTCTCTCTAGCATTGAGGGGTGCATTCCAAATTCTTGCCCCTCAATTAAACGTAACAAATCTTAATTTAAATCTTCTTATTCTTGTGCTACTAACCACAGGAACACTGACTTCAGGAATTAAAGCCGTCTTCAAACTCAAGAAAGCCATGCCACTTACAGTTTGACATTGTTATTAGAGACAATTCTTAGACGCAATTTTTATGACTTAAAACTTAACAATAGAAATAATCTTTCTCATAAAGGATTTTAACTATCTTAGCACTGAATTTCTTCTCTTACTGTTTAATTGACAGGTAGAATAGTCTTCTTGTCAAATAATAAACAGCAGAAATGAAGGAATATAGAATCCTTTAAAATTATCTGGATAAACATCCTAAGGATATCGGAAGATGCATATGCACAGAGATTCCAAATTTCGTTTTATGAAGAAATTTTATTTCTTAGAAAATTGTCACTTTTTGTGACGAACAAAATATTAATTTAGTGAGTGAAATTTCGTATTTCAATACGTGAAATTTGGGTAAAAAATTCTCTACAATTTCTACAGTATTTCTACAGTTTATGATTTTTATTTCTTAATCTGAATGGTGAAGAATGGGATTGAAGATGACAATCAGACAATGATTTTCTCATTAATTGAACGAAAAAAAAAAAAAAATTTCATCATTCTTAAAGTGCGGTAAGAACTCGATTTCAGCAAGTGAAGATTGTTTTTTTTTTTTTTTTTTTTTTTTTTTTTTTTTTTTTTTTTTTAACTAATATGGAGAAAATAAATTTCTACTTAAAAGTTTAACGAAATTATTGATGGAAAATTTGTTGTAACATTTTGGCTCAATTTCTTAACAAAATAAAACACGTACTTCTTTCAAAGAAACAGATTTCTTCAACTTTACCTCAATAGTCAAATTTCTTCATATTGGAAGAAACTTTTGATTCTCTTTGTAATAACTTCGAAGTTCACTGGTTAGAGCAAACGGTAGAGTAATTGACTCACGAGCTTCAGGGCGCCGGTTCGATGCCACTTGGGGATCCTAGGTATTTAATACCTAGAATAGTTCCTCTCCTCGAATTGGGCAATGCCCGTGAGCTTTGAACTTTTTAACAAAAAAAAAAAAAAAAAAAAATCTGCTCTAAGAATGAAAACATATCAGTCCCCTTAACTAAATCAAAGTCCTATCATCGAAAATAGTATCTGAAACTAGTTAGGAATTTAAAATAAATATAAATTTTATTTTTAATATATATATATATATATATATATATATATATATATATATATATATATATATATATAATATATAATATATATATATATATATATATATATATATATATATATATATATATATATATATATATATATATATATATATTATATATATATATATATATATATATATATTTATATATATATATTTAAATATATTTAAATTAATATTTAATTTAAAAACAGATTCCATTTTTTTTAATTTCTAAATCTCCAAGCACAAATGGGCGGAGTTAACTACAGGATTGTTGTTAGCGAACGGTTACAAAACATGTGTCAAATAAACCATCTGCAACAAACTTTTAACAGACTTGCCTTGAGTGGACAATAAAGTCTTTGCTAGTGGGTGTTCTGTAGTTCTTCTTTGGTAGTTCTGTTGTCCAGTAGTTCTAAAGTCTAGCTCTACATCTATTAATTCATTTACCTGCAGTTCTTCTTTGGGAGTTCTGTTGTCTTGTGGTTCTACAACTCTGTAGCTCTACAACTATTAATTCATTTACATGTATTTATTTTTTGGGAGTTCTGTTGTCTTGTAGTTCTGCAGTTCTGTAGCTCTACAACTAGTAATTCACTTACCTGTAATTCTTCTTCAGGAGTTCTGTTATCCTGTAGTTCTACAGTTCTGTAGCTCTATAACTAGTAAT
>SEYY01016865.1:85000-87500 GCA_009176605.1 Armadillidium nasatum
TATCATGTGAGGACAGATGGCGGCTTTAAAGAGAGGCAGATTGACTGCAGCAGGAAAAACATGATGGCAGAGAGTTCCACAGAACAGAATTGACTGGAAAGGAGTCACCACAATGGGAAAGTCTGGGATTTACAATACTAATATATATATATATATATATATATATATATATATATATATATATATATATATATATATATATATATATATATATATATATATATATTATATATATATATATATATATATATATATATATATATATATATATATATATATATATATATATATATATATATATATATATATATATATATATATATATATATATATATATATATATATATATATATATATATATATATATATATATATATATATATATATATATATATATATATATATATATATATATATATATATATATATATATATATATATATATATATATATATATATATATATATATATATATATATATATATATATATATATATATATATATATATATATATATATATATATATATATATATATATATATATATATGTATATATATATATATATATATATATATATATATATATATATATATATATATATATATATATATATATATATATATATATATATATATATATATATATATATATATATATATATATATATATATATATATATATATATATATATATATATATATATATATATATATATATATATATATATATATATATGAGGTCAGACTCTTTGTTCACATAATCTTCGTATTGAGTCGGGTATAAAATGTGAATTTTAAATGTGAAATGGGAATTTTCATAGCAGTTAAGATAGCTGTTAAGATAGTAATTAAGAATTTTTATTGTGTAACCTTATTTATGTATAAGATAGTAATTAAGAATTTTTATTGTTTGAGCATATTTATGTTTAAGATAGTAATTAAGAATTTTTATTGTTTGAGCATATTTTTGTTTAAGATAGTAATTAAGAATTTTTATTGTTTGAGCATATTTTTGTTTAAGATAGTAATAAATAATTTTTAATGTTTGAGCATATTTATGCTTAAGATAGTAATTAAGAATTAAGAATTATTATTGTTTGAGCATATTATGTTTAATTAAGATAGTAATTAAGAATTTTTATTGTTTGAGCCTTTTTTTTATTTTTGTTTAAGATAGTAATTAAGAATTTTTATTGTTTAAGCATATTTATGTTTAAGATAGTAATTAAAATTTTTTATTGTTTAAGCATATTTTTGTTTAAGATAATAATTAAGAATTTTTATTGTTTAAGCATATTTATGTTTAAGATAGTAATTAAAATTTTTTATTGTTTAAGCATATTTTTGTTTAAGATAATAATTAAGAATTTTTATTGTTTGAACATATTTATGTTTAAGATAGTAATTAAGAATTTTATTGTTTAAGCAAATTTATGTTGAAGATAGTAATTAAGAATTTTTATTGTGTAAGCAAATTTATGTTGAAGATAGTAATTAAGAATTTTTATTGTGTAAGCATAATTTTGTTGTGTTTTTTTTTGTTTAAATCATAATCCCTTGATTATGATTGAGCTAAAAAGAAACTTGTTCAAAGATTCAAATTCTTTTTAGTTATTCTTCTGTTCAAGAAAAGAAAACAAGTTTGCGAGAAAAAACAAGGGACTAGTATAAGAAAAAACAATGATTATTATAAGAAAACACTAGTAACTAATTTAAGAAAGAAATAGTGACTAATAATTAAAAAACCATTGGATAATATAAGAAAAAGCTAGTGATTAATAAAAACTAGTAACTAATATAAAGAAAAAAAACTGTAACTAATATAAAAATTTAAGGTTGATGAATTTGACAAATTAAGAACAGGTCAAATGAAAATGTTAAACTATCATCTAACAACTACAACACTAAGTCCTCAAATTGGTAACACTTACAACACACATACATACACACTGTCCCTACAGAGTCACAAAATTTAAAACATGATATTTAAGTATTAAAAAGGGTTTAAATAAAAAATAGAAATAGCAAGAGTTATATAAATGGAAGAGGTAAACACTTTAGGTTGATAATAAAATAAAGACCTTTAAAATAAATACTATAGAGAAAACAAGAGAACATGCTACACCTGAGATCATTGAAAGTAGAACAAATATATTCATTCAACTATGTCAAAATATCAAAATTTATTATAGAAAGAAAGCGAGTTACCAGTTAGTAAATAATCATATATATAAAAAAATGTTTCAATTATTAATTAAATATAAAGATTTAACATGAACAATCACTAATAATAATAATTTCCTATAATAAATGCATTTCACACACACATAATATATATATATATATATATATATATATATATATATATATATATATATATATATATATATATATATATATATATATATATATATATATATATATATATATATATATATATATATATATATATATATATATATATATATATATATATATATATATATATATATATATATA
>SEYY01016866.1:0-7500 GCA_009176605.1 Armadillidium nasatum
ACAGATGCCTCGGAGATGCTTCGAGGGTGGCATCCAAAGAATGCCCTCATCACCCCTCACCCCATCATCACTTGGGAGTTGGCTGCCTCCGACGATGGAGATGGTGCCGCCACGACCCGGGGTCCGGTTTGACCCGGTGAATGGTCTTCTTTTTCATTAACTTCTGCAACATTCGAGGTCTTTTTCTAATTTCCCCTTTGTCGAACACCATCTCTTTTCTTCTGAACCTCATCTCTTGTTTCTAACCGAAACTCAGGTCCTCGAGTGTGCTGACAGCAAACCTTATTCTGTTACCTTCTAATGTCTCTATACTCAATTTTCAGCCAAAGCGGTTGTTGCGAATATGTGCTCAACGATGTTATTTGCTCTCGTGTCTCTAATCTGGAGTCTCCTGAATTTCTACCTTATGGCTTAAGCTCTCTTGCAATTCTACTACTAAATTTATTTGTTCTGTTTATTTATCTCCTAATTCTACTGACTATAAAAAATTCTTCGACTATTTAAACTCCAAAATAGAGCACATTCTATCTTCTTCTCCTTTCTCTGAAATCATCATTTTAGGTGATTTCAATGATCCAGCCCGTGAACCCTCCTTCACCTTTTCTCTCCAGAACAACCTTGAGCAGTTAGTGCAACTCCCTACCCGTATCGATGATCACCTTGGTGATGAACTCAACATACTTGATCTTTTCCTAACTTCTTTTCCTTCTCCTTATACTGTTAAACTCTTTCCTCCTCTGGGTTCTTCCGATGCCTTCTTTTCTCCGTATCTTGTTCTGTCTCTTCAAGTCTTCCGCAAGATCGACCCCCGCCTTTGGCGAGGAGACGTTTGTGGCACTTCGGTGCTGCTAGCTGGTCTGACTTGCGGTTGCACTTCTCTGATTTTACATGGAATGATTATTTCTTTCGTGGGAGGGATCCCTCGGAGTGTGCTGAGAGCATAACTGAGGTGATTCTCTCTGGCATGGAGGATTACATTCCATATTCTTTTCCTTTTACTAAACATAACAAACCTTCGTTTAACTCTACTTGTTCTCGCGCTATCCGCCGCAGAGACGCTGCCTTCAGAGATTACCGTCGTCTTCAAACCCCTGAAACCAATTCAACTTATATTTCATCCCGGAATTGTACAAAATCAATTCTTCGAGATACCAAAAACTCTTTTCTCCGTCGGAAATGCAATAACTTGTTCCTCTTCCCCTCGCCTTTTGTGGCATTTTGCAAAAAATGTCAACCTTAACTTTGCTTCTTCCATTTTACCTTCTACTAAAGCTGAACTCTTCGCTCAAACTTTTGCTTTTAATTCTACCTTAGACGATTCCGGAGCTATTCCTCCTCCTTCAACCCCTCCAACTCATTTATGCCTAATATTAAAATTTCTTCTAAAGATGCCATTTCTGCTCTCTCTGAGCTAAACACTAAGAAGGCGTACGGTCCTGATGGTAGTTCTCCTGCGGTTCTCAAAACTTGTGCTTCCGAGCTTGCACCCTGCCTTGGTAAACTATTTCGTTTTTGCCTTTCTACTTCGACCATCTCTTCTTGAAGGAAACGTGCACTCATTCAGCCTGTGTCAAAAAAGGTGGACCCTTCTCAACCCTCTAACTATCGTCCAATTTCTTTAACCTCTGTTCTTTCTAAAGCTTTCGAATCTATCCTCAACAGGAAGATTTGGAAACATCTTAATTCATATAATCTTATCTCTTATCGCCAGTATGGTTTTCGTAAAGAACGCTCTACTGGTGATCTTCTTTTCCTACTTTCTGACTCTTGGTTCTCCGCTCTCCGGGGTTTCGGTGAGTCTTTCGCTGTGGCACTAGACATATCGAAGACCTTCGATAGAGTCTGGCACAAAACTTTGATTCCCAAATTTCTCTCTTTCAGAATCTATCCTTCTCTCTGTGATCTTCTCTCTAATTTCCTTTCCTGCCGTTCTATAGCAGCTATTGTACACGGTCACCGTTCATCCTATAAATCTAAAAATAGTGGTGTTCCTCAAAGATCTGTCCTATCCCCAACTCTTTTTCAAATTTTCATCAATGATCTTCTCCCAATTACTTCGTCTCTTTTACACTTCTATGCCGATGACTCCACCCTTCATTATTCCTTTCAATTTGAAAGACGTCCCTCCCAACAGCACTTGATAGATTCATGAAGGATGGCCTTAGAGAAAATGACCTCTGATCTTTCTCGTATTTCAAATTAGGGCAGAGAAAACATGGTCGTTTTCAATGCCTCAAAAACTTAATTTCTCCATCTTTCTACTCGACACAATCTTCCACACGACTATGACATCTTCTTCGAAAACACTCAACTCAAACCTTCATCTGTTCTCAATATTCTTGGTGTTTCTTTTTCTCGTGATCTTTCATGGAAAGATCACATTATCTCTCTTTTTAAACAAGCTTCTAAGAGGTTGGGTGTTCTGAGGTTCTTCGTAGTTTTTTTACGCCACCTCAGTTGCTTGCTCTTTATAGGGATGTTGTTCGCCCCTGTATGCAATACGCCTCACATATCTGGAGTGGTTCCACACATACAACTATTCTTGAAAAGGTGGAGTCTAGGGCTTTTCGTCTTATCAACTCTCCCGCTCTTACTAGCTCTCTCCAATCTCTTTCTTCCCTTCGAATTGTTGCGTCACACTCTCTGTACTATCGCTATTACAACGGACATTGCTCTTCTGAACTCTCACGTCGCATACCTCCTCCATTGAGAAGGGCTCGTGCGACACGACTTTCTACACAGTCTCATCCTTTCTCTGTCCAACTCTCCGACCCCATACTTAACCACTATGCTCACTCTTACATGTACTCCACTGGTAAAGTCTGGGCCTTTGACTTGTACACTTTTAGACTCCGTGTATCGGGTCACGTCGGTCATTAGTGACCCGATGTCAAATGCTCCCCAACTCTGGTTGGAGAGGAGAAAAAAAAAATCATCAAGTATATTTTTCCATCTCCACTATATTTGTATACTCGAAGTATCAACCTGATTTATACTTGTGGCGTGGCACTATAACTTCATATTACTCATATGTCATGGTAATATATTTAAAATCCTGTTTTCACGTTACATATACACAGTTTTTATATTACAATTTTTAGAGAAATTTCTAAATATTAAAATTACTAATACATATCATAATCATATTTTCAAATACGAATGCAAATATTATGGCGTCAAATTTTTTATTTTTTATATTTTATTTTAGTTATTATAATTATATGATTTTGGTTGTGACGTCACGACCATAAATTCTTATGACGTCATATATTTTCATTGAAGGTATTGTTTTTAAGTAATGGCCTGAATTACAAATCGTAGAATTATTTTATTTTTCGTAACTAAGTGACGTCATATGATTTATTTTTCACAATATTTAATATACTTTTATAATTACTGAAAGTACAAGATAATCATGTGTTTATAACGTCATAACCACGTGGTGGTTTGTATCTTATCCAATCAATTCCTGATATTTCCTCTTTTTGCATTACTATTTACATAGAGTAGTGCACCTTAACTCCCTATAACCAAAGTCCCATGGTTAGCCATGTATATATGACGTCATAACCACGAGGTCGAAGTATGTATCGTATCCAATCAATTCCTGATATTTCATGTTTATGACTCGCTTCAATTACATTTACCGTACCTGAACCAAACGTTTGATATCCACAATGTCGTTCTATAACAATTCTTAATGCATTTATAAATAAAAGTTCTTATTACATAATAAATCATGACCTTAATATGATTTTGCACGAATGAAAACGCCATTTACTTAATATTACACCATATAACTAACACACTGAATCATGTAAAGTGTATAAGGGCTCTTCTACTCCTCACACGTACCCACACACAGGTATACCATGAGAATATGACGTCAATCATAAGCCATCTTGAAATTCTGATCAAGTGGTTTCCGCCATCTTGATGAAATGAATTCAGCCATTTCGAATTTCTGTACATTTGGTTTTCATTAGACGTAGATTTTCTCTTGACCATATAGTTTCACAAACATATTTTTTGATCACATGGTTTTTTCAGCACAATCGTCTTTTTTTCTTTCAGACAGAGAAAAATATTACATAATTTTCTCATCATCATTCTACTCACAAGTGTCAAAAGCATTACTTGAAATTCATTATTCACCATGCTTTGAAACATACAAACAGAGTAAACATTTCTCTTTGCGAATTTATTTCAAAAGCAAGGTAACATATTTATATCCATGTTTCTGTCTCGTGGGGACTCCAAAACGTACATAGGTACCATCATTGAACCACCATACAGAGATTTTAAACACATTCACAGAAAATAGGAGTACGATGATATTTTAAAGCATCATTATCAACTAATCATAAGAATATCGGAACAATGTAGTTGTATTTAGTAGAGGTTAGGGGAGGGGGATTCACAAAAAATTATGGAGAGAAGAAGCAGTGAGTCCATATGTGTATGTGTGCGAAAGATTGAGATGATACGAATACGCCAGGGGAGGCACTTGGACCTATTTGTGCGGATCAGATGGGAGGATCGCGCTTTCTGCATTTTCTCACTCCTACCCACCAACCAAAGACAGTTTATCTTAGAGAGCAGCAACACAGGCCGTACCCGATCATAAGACTTAGATATGTCAAGCGCCACAATTCAAGACTCCCCGAAGTCCCTAAGGGCAGAAGACCATAGATCGGTAAGATAGAAAAGTCACTACTTGACCTCGAGCTATGAAAGTCATACTGATAATCTTAGAAGAGAATGAGATTCCAAATGAACAGCCATGATTACAATCTCAAAGGATCCTCCAACTGCTCCCTAGTGTGGGGGTAGCGAGTCAGTTCTATCCTCAAAGACCTGCAGATCAATAAGTATGAAAACCACATAATCTGTAGAATAAAATTTTACAATATATATACTGCTTTTAGGATAGAACTGACCCTCTATCACCGCACCCGGGAGCGGTCGGGGAAGGGAGGTTCTTTTAGATTGTAGTCATGGCGGTTAATTATGAGCATTTTCAATTTTGTACCGTCGTGGTGTGGTGGTTAGCGCATGGTCTTGCCATCTTGGAGTTCAGGGTTTGAATCCTCAATAGCAATATATATATTGTAAAATTTTATTGCACTGATTATGTAGTTTTCATACTTATTGATCTGCATGTCTACCCACACACCCAGGAGCTGTTGAGGGTGGTCTATTAGGACTAAATTCATGGCGGTTGATCATGAGTATTTTCAATGTGATTCCTTTTTGGACCGTTGTGGTGTGGTAGTTAGAGCATTGTCTTACTATCTTGGAGTTCAGGGTTTGAATCCTCAGTATATATTATTAAAATTATAATTGGTAGTTGCCAGTTTAAAAATTATTCTAGTTAAAATGAGGCTAATATTTCTGGAGACTGGTGGTTAAAGTCAGAGGTTGCCATTTTTGAATTCTATCACTTTTTTATGATACTTCATGGTGTCTAGATCTAGTTCTAATTTATGTTCACAATAATTTTGTGTTTACATCTTTCAAAGTTTCGTACTATTCAAAGAGTTCAAATTTGCAATTTATAACTGATAGAATATTCTTGGATATTGGCCTATTGCTTGCCGTGTTGTTTATTCTGTCAAATAACAGGTGGGTGGTTGGTTTGACGCAAGGGGTATTCTTGAGGTTATATAAGTTGCATTTGGAGCCTTTCGTGTTAATATTTCATATTCGTCAAACTTTTGAAAGCTCCGTTTGTTAACTATTAAAATACATATTCTTGGAGGCTTTAGAACGGGTTTAATTTATTCGAGCAGTGAGAAAAGCACAATTTTTCTCAAAGCTTATTCTAGCGGTGTATCATCTCCGTTTATATAAATATTCTATATTTATATAAGCGACTAACCCTAGTCTCCAAAAGAATATTGCCTCCGAAAGATAACTAATAAACTAACATCTCAATATAGAGAGTCAACAATAAACTCCTTATATTGATTCTGTAAAAATCCTTACATCAGGATACATTTTCACTCGTAAATTGAGTGACATTAATGAAATAATCTAATTGATTATTTTATATATATATATATATATATATATATATATATATATATATATATATATATATATATATATATATATATATATATATATATATATATATATATATATATATATATATATATATATAAGAAAAATTGGTTTCAGTTTCTAAAAATCAATTCAAAAATCAAAATCGCCACCCTAATTCTTAACTATCAAAATCGTTGATAATATTAAAAAAAATACGAAACGAATTTATGTGTAAAGAAAGAGAAAATAATAAATAAAAAGTAAATTATAAATAAAAAGAAAAAAAAATAATTAAAAATCACGTATGCGGAAAAACGTTTTGAATCTGCACTTACGTTAAGACCTTGTATTGAGGGAAAAACATGACCCATGATTTTTGAAATTATGCTCGTTCCATTTCGGGGATCCACTCCTTCTCTTAAGGATTCATCCAGAGCGCGTGCATACACAGTAATGGCGTCGAAGAGGTGAGCTCCAAAAATTGGAACCTGAGTTATCATATATATATATATATATATATATATATATATATATATATATATATATATATATATATATATATATATATATATATATATATATATATATATATATATAATATATATATATATATATATATATATATATATATATATATATATATATTATATATATATATATATATATATATATATATAGGTGTGTGTGTGTGTGTGTGTGTGTGTGAGTGGAAGAATTCATTAACATGCTGATTGTTGCTCTTTCAACATTTTGAAACAGACTAGTTATGAAATAGAGACACTTCTACCATCTGTGAATAGTCATTAAGAACAAAAGCCTCGAATATATATAAAAGTGAGCTCATTTTCGGTTAGAGTCAAGGTGAAGTTTTTACGATAGTAACGTTTGATTTTTTCGTACCATCCACTTAATTATAAATGGATATTAAATTTTTTTTTTTTTGTAAGTAAGGACGTTTATTTTTATTACATAGTTTTATTTTAACTTGCAGCATTCGTATCGTACACACCAACGTTTTGTAAAAGTTATTTATTATTTTTTTCAGCTAGTTTAAAATAAAAGAAAAGTACCAAAAGCAGCAGCGATGATGACAATGAAATATAACCACTTTCTAGTTTAGACACTGAGATTAAGAGGTTTTCTATGGTTCAAACAATAATGCCAGACAGTGAAAGTGAAATTGAAAACGACGGTTTTCATAATGATGATATTGGAAAATTCATTGGCCTAGCGGCCACAATGCCGGTTGATAAGAGAAAACATATTCTGCAAAATGAGTGGGTACCTTCGAAGAACTACGATTTTGGGGCAGATGCCAGACACCTCAAGAGGAATTCAGTCTCCAGTGGCTGGACACATTCATTATAATAACTTACCCAAGGCGACTCAAAAATGCTTTCTGTAAATATTGTGTGTTGTTCCCTCTGTTAGCTAGTATCATGAAATGTGGTT
>SEYY01016866.1:12500-15164 GCA_009176605.1 Armadillidium nasatum
TTTTTTTATGTCTCCTCCGGTGGGCAAAGGCCAGGAGGCCTACCAAATTCCACCGGAGTTGGGAAAGGTCTATAATCATGGTCGATGGTGGCCGACGTGTCCAGACACACGGCGTTTGAAAGTATGCAAGTCAAAGGAAGTTGGGAAAACAGATGAAGGGAGTGTGTTCCAGACTTTACCAGTAGAGTATATGTAAGACTGAGCATAGCGGTTAAGTCTGGGGTCAGAGAGTTGGACAGAGAAAGGATGAGAATGTGTAGAAGGCGTGTCGCACGAGCTCTTCTCAATGGAGAGAGAGAGAAAGAAAAAAGTGTCTGTTGTAATAGCGATAGTAAAGAGAGAGTGACGCAACAATTCGACGGGCAGAAAGAGATTGAAGAGAGTTAGTAAGAGTAGGAGAGTTGATGAGACGAAATGCCCTTGACTCCACCTTCTCTAAGAGAGCTGTATGTGTGGAACCACCCCAGATGTGCGAAGCATACTCCATACAGGGACGAACAACACCCCTATACAGAGCAAGCAACTGGGGTGGCGTGAAATAATTTTGAAGGCGCCTCAGAACACCCAACCTCTTAGAAGCTTGTTTAGAAAGAGAAGTAATGTGATCTTTCCAAGAAAGATCACGAGAAAAAGAAACACCAAGAATATTAAGGACAGATGAAGGCTTGAGTTGTGTGTTTTCGAAGAAGATATCATAGTTGTGTGGAAGATTGTGTCGAGTGGAGAGATGGAGGAACTGAGTTTTTGAGGCATTGAAAACAACCATGTTTTCTCTGCCCCAATTTGAAATACGAGAAAGATCAGAGGTTAGTTGTTCCAAGGCTACCCTTCTCGAGTCTATCAACTGCTGTTGGGTGGGACGTATTTCAAAATGGAAGGAATAATGAAGGGTGGAGTCATCAGCATAGGAGTGGATAGGAGATGAGATGATGGAGAGAAGGTCATTAATGAAGAGTAGAAAAAGTGTTGGTGATAGTACAGAACCCTGAGGAACACCACTATTAATAGATTTAAAGGATGAACGGTGGCGTCTACAAGTTGCTATAGAACGACCGGAAAGGAAATTAGCGAGAAGATCACAGAGAGAAGGAATGATACGAAAGAGGAAGTTTTGAAATCAAAGCTTTGTGCCGACTTTCGATATGTCCAGCGCGACAGCAAAAGATTCACCGAAATGCCGAATAGCGGAGGACCAAGATTCAGAGAGAAGGGAAAGAAGATCACCTGTAGAGCGTTTCTTACGAAAGCCATACTGGCGATCAGAGATAAGATTAGAAGAATTAGATTCTCCAAATCTTCCTGTAGGATAGATTTGAAAATTTAGAGAGAACGTAGGTCAAAAAATAGGACGGTAGTTGAGGATTGAGAGGGGTCCCCTTCTCGCACAGGTTGAATAGCGCACGTTTCCAGCAAGAAGGAAAGGTTGAAGTAATAGACAAAGTCGAAATAGTTTACCGAGGACGGTCAGCTCGGAAGCACAGTTTTGAGAACCACAGGAGGATACAACAGGACGTACGCCTTCTTAGTATTAAGCTCAGAGGAGCAGAAATACATCTTTAAAGAATTCTATTTTAGGTATAATGAGTTAGAGGGTTGAAGAGTAGGAATAGCTCCGGATCGTCTAAGGTAGAGTTAGAGGAAAGTTTGAACAAAGAGTTCAGATTTTAGAAGGTAAAACATCATTGTGCCGTCGGAAGATATTAAGGAGGGAAAGAGAAGAAAAGTTAGAGTTGACATTTTTTTGCAAAATGCCAGAAAGAACGAGAAGAAAAGAGGAACCAGAAAGATTATGTTTTTCAGAAAGGAGTTTTTAGTGTTACGAGGATAGATTTTGCACGATTCCGGATGAAATATAATAGCGTGAGTTCAGGAGTTTGAAGACGACGGTAATCCCTGAAGGCAGCATCCCTGCGGCGGATAGCACGAGAACAAGCAGAGTTAAACCAAGGTTTATTAGGTTTAGTAGAAGGGAAAGAATATGGAATGTATGCCTCCATGCCAGAGAGAATCACCTCGGTAATGCGTTCTGCACACCCCGAAGTGGAAGCAATAATCATTCCACGGGAAATCAAAGAAATAAACCCCAGTTGCGCACGAACCACAAGGTTTCTTTCCGTAGAAGGGGGTCTTTCCTGCGGAAGACTTGAAGAGATAGAAGAGGATACAGAGATAAGAAGGTGATCGGAGGAACCCAGAGGAGGAAAGAGTTTAACAGTATAAGGAGAAGGATTAGAAGTTAGGAAAAGGTCTAGAACGTTGGGTTCATCTCCAAGACGATCAGGGATACGAGTAGGGAGCTGCACCAACTGCTCAAGGTCGTTTTGGATAGCGAAATGGAAGGCACGTTCACCAGCTGTATCATGAGAATAGAAGAAAGCCATTGGCGGTGGTGAAATTGAAATACCTAATATGATGATTTCTAGAAAGGAGAAGAAAGAAAGTGCTCTATTTTGGAGTTTAAATGTCGAAAGAATTTAGCATAGTCGTAGAATTAGGAGATAAATAAACAGAACAAATGAATTTAGTCGTAGAATGGCAAGAAGCTAAGCCATAAGGTGGAAATTCGGAAGACCAATTAGAGACACGAGACAAACGACATCGTTGCGCACATATTGCACAACAACCGCCTTTGGCTGATTGAGTAGAGACAGTAGGAGGAAACAG
>SEYY01016867.1:0-5000 GCA_009176605.1 Armadillidium nasatum
CACTTACATTTTACAAAATATAGATTGAAACGTTCAAGGTTACTAGCTCTGTTTGTATTTATAGGTTTTTGCGCTTCAAAATAGTTTTTTGCGTTTTTTTAAAGATAATTTACCTCTTTTTCATTACAATTTGACAGGGCTGTAACCTATTATTTTATAAAATATAGATTGTTACGTGTACTACTTAAGATCTGAAATTTCAATATGAAATCTTGCGTACGAAGGCTCAGGAAGCATGAAGGCGAGTATATAGGAGTCACCTCAATTAATGTAACACCATTGTCCTCTAAAAGTCACCTTTTGTTTTGTTCTATCATTAGAAAAATGTCTTCATTAAATACATTCAAAAAACTTTAAAATAATATTTCATTAAAAGTAAGTCAGAAATCTTAATTTTGGGATCACTTTATAATAAATATGATCAAACTTTAAAATATGATTCATCATCGTTCCTTTATCGATTAACTTGATAAATATTCACAAATGCACACAGAAACGGATATATATATATATATATATATAATAATAATATATATATATATAATATTACAGGTAGAATCAGGTGGGAAAGTCAGTTTTTCCTGGCTTAGGGAAAGAGGTTCGCCCTCGTTCTCGTGTGTGTACTGCAAAGTATACAAATCGAGGTTCGAACCTCCGATCCAGTTATCTGAAAGGACATAAAAAATGCCGATTGTAGAAGATTTTCTGTAGTTAATTAATTAACTGCAGTTTACGGCAAGGTATATTTTACGCTAATCTCAGTAGTTACATATCGTTTAAAAAACATAGCCAACAATTACAACATTCCACGCTTTTTCAACACATGCAATATCACATTTTAAATTGCTCCCACAAAGAAGGTCGCCTATCAATGATTCGAAACCACGCCTACCGGTGGTCAAAAATAAACTTGATTGGTCTGATTGTTTCACTATCCAAAACCTAAATAATCTGTGTAACTTATCATCTTGGTCTGAAAAAGCATATAACTAAATTTCCCTGGCTAAGAACCACACTCCCAGAATAGGGCTCTGACCTTGAGTGATGGTCTAACTTAAAAAAAAAAATATAAATAAAATATCTATAAATATAATAAATATATATAGATATATAATATATATATATATATATATATAATATAATATATATATATAATATATATATATAATATAATATATATATAATACATATGTGAGGCATCCGCATCCGCACCGCATGCGCGGATGCGGAACATCCGCACAAAAATCAACATCCGCATCCGCACTTCCCATTTTCAACATCCGCAAAATCCGCATCCGCATCCGCATCCGCACTTTCAAAAATTCAACATCCGCATCCGCATCCGCATCCGCACTTCTCCAAAACTCCGCATCCGCATCCCGCAAATTTGAAAAGTGTGATATAATATATACTAATATAATATATAATATATATATATATATATATATATAATATATATATATATATATATATATATATATATATATATTAATATATATAGTATATATATATTATTGATGCAATTGTAGATCAAGAGTGAGGTGAAGAAGAAACTATCGGATTGGTTTAGCAGGAGTGGATGAGACAGGGGTGTAATATCTTCATGTTATTTAATTATTGTGGATGGTGTAGTTAGAAAAATAGAGAGAAGGGAAGAGTATTACTTGAGAAATATGGAGGGTGAATGTGAAGTGAATGTTTTACTTTTTGCAGATGATGCGGCATGTGTTGGTGGCAGAATCTGGAGAAAAGATGAGAATACTTGTGAGAGAGTTTGAAGGGAAATGTGCAAACACGAGATTGAAATTTAATCCAGCGAAGAATAAAGTTATGAGGATTGGAGGTTTGGGAGGAGGTGAATGAATTCAAATATCTAGTAATGTTGGTGGAAGGTAAGGGTGGGACGGAAAAAGGAATAAACAGTGGTAGAAGGAGTGAAAGTATTGGGGGGCCTAAGAAAAGTATGGAAGAAAGGAAAAATTTCGAAAGAAATAAAGATAAGAATGTTTGAATGTATGTGTTCACCTTCTGTATTGTATGTGTGTGAAACGTAGACGACGAGGTGGTGAAAGCGTTGAAAGGTAAGAATAGTTATGTTTGTAAGGGAATTGTGGGGGGTACCACCTCACGAAAGTGGGAAAAGTGATAGTGAAATATATATATATATATATATATATATATATATATATATTATATATATATATATATATTATATTATAATATATATATATATATATATATATAATATATATATATATATATATTAAATCCGCATCCGATCCATCCGCATCTCATAAAAATAACATCGCATCCGCATCCGCTCCTCACAAATATACATCCGCATCCGCATCCGCAATTTTTGAAATTCAACATCCGCATCCGCATCCGCATCCGCACTTTCGAAAATTCAACATCCGCATCCGCATCCGCTACTTCCGCATCCGCATCCGCACCGCAAATTAAAATATGACATCCGATCCATCAAAAATATATATATATATATATATATATATAATATATATATATATATATATATATATATATATATATAATATTATTCTATTCTTGATAATTTCATTCTAGATGAAAGAGGTATGAAAATTAAGTAAGTTTATTATAACAGAATTATATAAAATGTAAATAATTACAATAGAGTTATTTTGTATTAATTATATTTTCAATATCTTATCTTTTAAATAACTCTGGAATTTAAATATTTAATTGTTATTGTTCTCTTTCGCCAAAAATAAGGGTATTATAAGGTAATATATATATATATATATAAATATAATAATATTATATATATATATATATATATATATAGTAATATATTATATATATATAATATATATATATATATAATATTATAATTATAATATACTGGAAAATAGTGAAAAACTTACTGACCATAACACTAAACAACACGCTAAACGTATAAATCATGACTGAAGAGAAAGCGGCAAGCTTACCGCTTTTTCTCCCTTTAAAATATCTATTCTGACTAAAAAACTATTCGTATTCGCGCATGCGCCACCGAGTAAAATTGAGTCATTTTGTGAAGATCAAGGCTGCCTCTTGTGAAGCAATGTTATACACCTCATTTGTACGTTGGAAAAAACTCGGATTTATAAATTCAACTCAAGAAATGATATAACCAGTTGCATCATCAGTTGAATTAGGGTAAGCGGCTCTTGCCTAACAATAACCAAGTCTTTTAAATTCATTCCTTCAAGACTGTGCTTTAAACTTTTGTGCCTATAATTATACCTCCCTTAAAGAACTCTACAAGAAAGAGTTTTAAGACGCCATATGCAAGATGCTAGTTCCAATGAAACTGTATGTGATGTAATACTTAAAGACTAACATTGAAACCATGTGATCCGAAAATGTCTTCTGAAAAACTCACAGATAAATCATTTCAAGGCTTAAAAAAATGCAGGTGTCTGTGGCAGGGCAGAGAACCATGGGAGAAAGTAAAGAATATATATATAATATATTATATTATATATATTATATATATATATATATATATATATATATATATATATATATATATATAATAATATAAAATTGTAAACTACAAATTTACACAGCTATTTTTATGTTACATTATTTATATTATGAATTCTTCCTGAATGAAAGTATTTTCTATTTCAAATTCAATTTTCAACATATGAAATAAATTAAATCCAAAAATAAGAGATAATCCAAAAAATTCAATTTCATTATCTATTAATATTTCTTAATTACTGAAATTCTATTTTTTATTTTACATAAAAAAAAATAATAATAAAAATAAAATTATATAAAAAATTAAATAATTTATTGAAAAATAACAGTAAAAAAGGAATCAAGAGAGAATTGGGCTTCAGACTTTTTCTGGATGTATTTGTGAAGCCTGAAGTGAGCTATTTTTTAATTATTATTTTACTTGGTATTAATTATTGTAAATAACAAAACTATAGTTTTGTTCTTTTTAAATTTAAAGTCTCTGATTTGAAATCTAGAATCATCATAGATTTCTGACTTTTTTTTCCAAGAAGAGATGGAGTACTTTGCCAGTTTGCAAACTTGAATTTATTTCCCAAACAACTTTTCTCTAAATTGTTTTGATTTCCTTAATGACGACCAGTTCGGACCAAGATTGCAATTCCCATCTTTTTACTGCCTTAGTACCACAAAACTTATAAGCCAGCTTCTAAACATTTCCTGAACCTTTGTTTTCCATCATGCACCTTTATTTTTGCCCCGATGAATAATTTTAAAATTTTTTACTCTTTCAAACTCAATGATCGTATCCCACAGTTTTTGAAGCCATCATTTATTTACAAATTTAAGTATGAGAAGGGCCATGTTTGCTATAGCCAAAACTTGCCAGCAACTTCAATTGAGAGTTTCTAAACACTTGGGTATATCCTACAGAGCTAATATTCCACTAACATAGCCAGAACACTAGGAATTAGACGTTATTCGTTAGTTAATATTCTTATAAAAATAAAATTTTGAAATAATTACTACCTCATCAGATCCTAACGACAGAAATATATTAGAAAACCTATTCATGTAGATATTGATACAGTAGTTCATCTACTAAATTGTTTATAATATGAAATTTTATCAAAGCTTTTAGTATTGTTCACTATTGTTAATACATTTTTAACTTTTGTCACAAGCTGTTGCCTTATATTTAATTCAACAACCAACTAATTTATATTTGAATTAAAGTATTTAGGAACGAATTTTCAAATATTCTTCATTCAATGTTGTTCTCCTTACAAACAAGTAAAAGGGAATATAGAACCTAAGTAGTAAGGGACGCGCTTTCGACAGGTGCCAGATTTAGCTACTTTTCGAAAAATCTGGCAACTTAAGCCAAACGGAATTTTGATTTGCAAGGCAAATTTCCGCTCTTTGACCTCGACCCCATTTTGGAGGGTTCATCCCATTGAAATTGGTCTCAAGCCTGGGGAAGGGGCCCCCGCGGAAGCCCGTGAACCTAT
>SEYY01016869.1:0-20785 GCA_009176605.1 Armadillidium nasatum
CAAAAAGAAGGATTGAGTATGGGTTCTCCTTTATAACCAATACTTAGTAACCTATATATGGAGTTGATAGAATATTACTTCATCCTCCCTCATCCTCTCCTTACAAATTGCACATGGCTCCGCTATGTAGATGATATATTTGCAGCCATTCCGAATACATCTGATCCAAAAACCATTCTTAACCATATAAACAACATACATCACAACATAATATTCACTTTAGAAACCCCTCTTCCCACAAAAAATTCATTGCCCTTTTTAGATACTCTTATTATGTGGGATTCTTCCACAAAACCTCTATATACTATATTCAGGAAACCTACCTCTTCACCTAACTATATACATTGGTACTCTGCCCATACAATTAACACAAAAATAGCCACCCTTTCTTCATTATACCTACGTGCATTAAAGATCTGTTCTCCCCCTCTATTAAAAACAGAAACAGACCTTCTCAGGAACACTTTTAAAAAATTACAATATCCAACACATATAATCAACACTGCATTTAAGAAAGCAAAAACCAAATTTTACTCCATTAAAACAAAAGAACCCACACTAGATAAAAGCTTTTTACCCATCCCACATATCAACCTGCATCATATAAAAAACATAATACCAAAAAATATAACATTAATTCCATCAAATAATATAATTCTAAAAAAAGTCTTTAAACCACCAAAAGCCTCCAACCCTAACCCCCCTTGCATTTACAGTATTCCTTGCCAAGCTTGTGAATTGCATTATATAGGTGAAACAGCTGAACACAATAGAAGAATTTACCAACACAAATATGACCTAAACATAGATAATCAAAATTCAGCTCTCACTATACACAGACAAAACAACAATCATAATATAAACCTTAAGGACAATTACATCATTAAACACATTAATAATTATAATAAAAGAAAAATGTCCGAAGCTTATTGTATAAAAAATCTACCGAATTACAACCTACGTCCAGGGGATTTCAAAATAGATCAGTTGCAGAATGCCATCATGCACCGCTCTCCATTTTTCAAATCAATGTGTACCAAATCATTGCTTAACAACCAACTACCACATTGTTAACACAGAACTTCAGCGAGAAATGAGGCGTGTCAGTTTGCCTGAATGAGGCTTCAAAACAGAAGCGAAAGCTAGTCTTCTAATGTATTACTTTTTATACATTGTGATGTGAATTGTTTTTAAAATTTTTGATGTTTTAAATAAACTGTGATTTCTCGATAGCAATGGTAAACCTTAGGGTATAATAAATAAATAATATATATATATATATATATATATATATATATATATATATATATATATATATATATATATATATATATATATATATATATATATATATATATATATATATAAATCTTGAAAAATTAAAATTCGTTTCCATAAAAATAAACAAAAATGTCCAACACAGTGGAGTATCGTGTGTAGTATGTAAAGTAACGAGTAACGGAAAAACCCGTTATAATTTGTAAAAATGGGGTAGCGTTACCGTTACAGCGTTACATTTTAAAACCCTTTGAAGCGTTACCGTTACTCGTTACATTTGTAACGCCCGTTACGTAACGCCGTTACATGTAACGCGTTACTGCCCACCTCTGTATATATATATATATATATATATATATATATATATATATATATATATATATATATATATATATATATATATATATATATATATATATCGTCCCTGCTATTCAGTTTGTCTTTGGAAAGGAATACTCTACTGGTGATCATCTTTCTCTTCTCTCTGATATTTGGTCCTCTGCAATTTCGATAAATCTTTAGCTGTTGCGATAGACATATCAAAAGTTTTTGATAGAGTCTAGCACAGAGCTTTAATTTCTAGGCCTTCGTCTTTCGGTATCTATCCTTCGCTCTGTAACCTTCTATCTGATCTCCTTTCCGGTCGTTCTATTGCAGCCGTAGTAGACGACAATCGTTCTTCTTTAAATCTATCAATAGTAATGTTTCTCAGAGTTCTGTTCTATCCTCAACTCTTATTCTATTTTTCATCAATGATCTTCTTTCCATAACTTCTTCACCAATCCACAGTTTGCTGACAATTCCAACCTTTACTATTCCTTTTGTCTTGAAAGGCGCCATACACAATCGCAGTTATCTCATGCTTGGAGGGTTGCCTTGGAGTAGCTGACCTTTCATTTTTTATCGTATTTCCAATTGGGCCAGGAGAAAGCGTGATTGTTTTCAATGCCTCAGAAACTCAATCCTTCACCTATCTACTCGGCAATATATTCCACACAACTATAAAATCTTCGAAAACACTCAACTCCAACCTTCCTCTATCCTCAATATTTTTGGTGTTTCCTTTTCTCGTGATCTTTCTTGGAAGAATCACATTATCTCTCTATATCAGCTTCTAAGAGGTTAGGTGTTCTGGGGAGTCTTCGAAACGTTTTTACACCACTTAATCTGCTCGATCTGTATAGGAACGTCGTCCGTCCCTGTTATATCGAATAAGTGTCGCATATTTGGAGTGCTTCCGCTCACGCAACTCATTTTGAAAAGAAGGAATATAAACCTTTTTGTCTCATCAACTCTCCTCTTAATAACTCTATCAAATCTCTTTCTGCCAGTAGAACCGTTGCATCAGTTTTTTTATAATATCGCTATTACAATGAACACTGCTCTTGTGATCTAACTAGTTGCATACCTCCTTCCTTGCGAAGAGCTCCAACGACGCGTCTGTCCTCGCAATCTCATCCTTTCCTTGTCCGATTCTCTTACCCTAGATTTAATCTCCATGCTCAATCTTACATGTATTGTACTGGTAAAGTCTGGAACACTCTTACTTCTTCTATTTTCCACACTACCTATGACTTATACACCTTTAAGTGGAACCTCTGACTCAATTCCCCCAGTTTAGGGGGGGTGAAGAAATTTTACCCTCTTTTTTTTTTTATATATATTTTCTTAGATTTTTTTTTTGATGTTTCCTAATATGTAACAGGCTTTCATAATTCCAAAGGGTTCCTGATAAAAGTAATACATGTCGAACGACCTTAAAACTCCCTTCTATGACTCGTATAAAGGGAAAAAATTTTTTTTTTCAATTCAATTTTCTACCAGAAAAAATATCGATAAATATCGATATTTATATCGATTCCCATTCGATTTAATTATTTACCTATATTTATATATATATATATATATATATATATATATATATATATATATATATATATATATATATATATATATATATATATATATATATATATATATATATATATATATATATAGAAATGTAGCTAACAATGTCGAAAAAGATACCATTTTATTATGCTTTAATAATACATGCTTAAGGCAATATACAGTATAATAAATAATTAAAAGTTATCAATATAGACGTTTCGGGCAACCTAAGCCCATTATCAATATGATCTGTAAATGAAGTAAAATAGATAACAATCAGAATAAATATAAGATATAATTATACTCAAAATAAGTAACACTTTAAGAATATTATCAATAATTAAAACCAATTACAAATTAAGCACATCAAACTATTGTGAACAAAGTGAGGATACAAATTAACAAATAAGCAAATTGAGTTTTGTCAAACAGGTTGTAGTCTCTAGTTACTTGGTTGTAGAATTTCACAAATATATATGGTTGAAATAGATTAATTAGGAATGTAGACATCATTTTCAAATACCAAAGACCGCAATCAGCCTCTTCCATTTCTCATTATCAATAAATAACCTCAATTCTGCATTCATAATACACCAATTTCAACCATTTATATTTGTGAAATTCTACAACCAAGTAACTAGAGACTACAACCTGTTTGACAAAATCTCAATTTGCTTATTTGTTAATTTGTATCCTCACTTTGTTCACAGTAGTTTAATATGCTTAATTTGTAATTTATTTTAATTATTGATAATATTCTTAAAGTGTTACTTATTTGTGAGTATAATTATCTCATATTTATTCTGATTGTTATCTATTTTACTTCATTTACAGATCATATCGATAATGGGTTTAGGTTGCCCGAAACGTCTATATTAATAACTGTTAATTATTTATTATATATTGCCTTAAGCATGTATTAATTTATTAAAGCATAATAAAATGGTATCTTTTTCGACATTGTTAGCTACATTATTTATTATTAAATTAAGGTTCTCTTGGAACAAACATATATATATATATATATATATATATATATATATATATATATATATATATATATATATATATATATATATATATATATATATATATATATATATATATATATATATATATTAGGGTGCCCGTTACTTATATATGGAAAAAAAAAATCGATATTTTGGGGATTGCGGGTAGAATTTTGTTCCAATGTTTCTGAAAGTATTATCTACCAAATATAAACTCAATCGAAGGATAATAACCCGTGGCGCTTGCCACCTAAAATTCATCAAAAACAAAACAAAATTTTACTTTTACTTGTTAAGGAAAAATTGTCAAATACATTTTCCCCCAATTCTCCCTAATGATTAAGTGACTGTAGGGGAATAAATCCCCATATTTTTTATCCCCCACATATTCTTTCGTTGAGTTGCCAACAAGTTTTATTTAAGAATAATTTGTTACTTTCGACGTTATTTATATACTCCCAAAGTGGCATTTCATTCGGTTTTAGCCTTAATCCTATCTTTTACCATAGCTTTGATAGTTTTGCATCAGTTCAGTGTGTGTTGAACTGTGTTCACGTGTGGTAGCTATAAAATAGTAAAAATATTTATTTAGTAAGTATGTTTTTCATAATTTTTGTTTCAGTTTACTGTGTTTGCTTGTGGTAGCTATAAAACAAATTTGTCATACAGATTCTTTTAATTTGCTTAAAAATGGTGTCGAATTTACGTAAGGAGATATTTCTTATTGAGCATTTTAAACATGAAATAACAGGTAGTAAATTGCCATCGCAAGGAGATTGTTTACGTGTTTTATTTTAAAACATGCGCTCCTTAAAAATGACCCTTGATGATAGTGCAGCACTTGTCGTGGAAGAATGTCTAGTTTTTTGGAAGAAAACAAAAATCCCGGTACAAGAACCACATAAATGTAGAAGTAAACTTAAGAATTTATATGATTCCTGGAATATATTGGTCAAAGAGAAGAATAAAAGTAGCAAAATAATCGAAACTAAACGACTGGAATTTCGCAACACTCTGGATGACCTATTTGACGTAGCACATCAAAAGACCTTGCAAATGATGAGTATCGAAGAAGACAAGCAATTTTTAATCAAACAACGTGAAAAGGGACGGCTTGGTGCAATGATTGGTGTAGATAGAAAAAGAACTTCTATTGAAAAAAGGAGGATAGAATGAATAGAAAAAGAAAAGGCAAGAAAGGTTAAAAATCTTGAAGAACCATCTGTTTCGGCAGGTTTTTCTGAATGTAAGTATAATTATTATGGAGTTTGTTCGTTTGCTATATTATGGAATGCCTTACGTTATTTAAAATAATTTTATAAGGAGAGGACGTTGCTTCTGACTCGGACAGCTTTTCATCAGAATCTGAGTTAAGCAACAATGATGTAGAAGCACAGGAAGAACGTCAGGAAATTTTAAGTTCTGCAAAACCAAAGAAAAGAGCTAGGATTGATTTAATGACTCCACGATTAGACGCAGCTTTAGATAAGAATAAAATTAGTGAGCGAGACGCTGTTCATTTAATAATGGCGTTTATGGAAGCCGTTTCTATAGATCCAATATCTTACGTAATTAATAAAACTTCAATTCGAAACCAACTTAATCTATTCCGCAAGAAGTATTCTGAAAGAATAAAAGATAAATTTTGTGATATAGGTACAGAAGTTCTAACCATTCATTGGGATACTAAATTGTTACAGGACATAAGTGGCAAGCCAGTTGAAAGATTGGCCATAATTGCTTCTGGAACCGATGTAGAACAGTTACTAGGGGTTCCAGATTTAACAGCTCCTACAGATAGAGAAATGGCTTCAGCGATTTATGAAACGTTGGAGACATGGGGCTTAGTTGAAAAGGTACAGACATTTTGTTTTGATACCACTGCTTCAAATACAGGCAATTTTAATGGTACTTGTACTCTATTAGAACAAAAACTGGAACGAAATATATTATACTTTGGTTATACGAAATATATTTTAGCTGCAGTTTTTTCAAAAAGTGATTTCACTATTTCTGGACAAGACATCCCATTATTTATAAGATTTCAAAGTAGTTGGTCTAAAATTAATGCTAAAAATTTCCTTCGAGCTATTGAGAACTTTGAAATGAAACAAAAGATTGGCAGTGATGCAGGAACAATAATAAAATGTATGAATGATGCCATTTTTAAAACGTTTCCTCGAGAAGACTACCGAGAATTATTGGATCTCATTATATTCCTATTTGGCGTTCCTCCTGGTGGTATCACTTTTAAAAAGCTGGGTGCATATCATATGGCCAGATGGATGTCGAAAGCCATATATTCTTTAAAAATATTTATTTTTCGAACGGAATTTCGTTTAACACAAGCTGAACAAAAATCGCTTTTCAAAATTACACACTTTATTGTAAAATGTTACGTCAAGTACTGGATTCATGCGCCAGAAGCAATATCTGCCCCACTAATAGATATAAAATTCTTGAAAGAATTAGAGCAATACAAACAAGTAGAGAGAGAATTAGAGCAATACAAACAAGTAGACAAACCTATCGCTGAAGTAGCTATTGGTAAATTTGTGAACCATTTATATTACTTAACTGATGAATTCGATAATTCAGGAACCGAAAACACAAAAGTGAAGATGGCACAAAAAATGTTAGAAGCAACAGAAGTAGATTCAGGTGACGAATATGAAGATAAAACTGTAAATAATCTTAAGAAACTGCCATTACGAAAAGAACAAGTATCCCAATTTCTCCAAAATTCTGATGAAGAAATATTGTTAAATTTAGTTAACAATACTTCCCTACATTTCTTACGCAGATTTAAAATAGGAAATTTTTTGCACCTGCATTCATCTCAGTGGGTAAATTGTAACGAATATCAGCAAGGAAAGCTTCTTGTTCATAATTTAAAGGTAGTAAATGATTCGGCCGAAAACTAATAAAACTAATTCAAGATTTCAATGACAAGGTTACAAAGGATGAAGATCAGAAACAGTTTCTATTGCAAGTAAGTCATAAATTTACATTAAAGTCTTAAAGTAAAAATAATAAATAACTAGATTGATTTAATAAAATCCTTTTCATTTTCAGGCGGTCCAAGATTATCGTCGAACATATCCTCAGTCAACAAGAGAAGTTTTACAGAAGCAGTTTTGTCATAAATATAAACATTGTATTTACATTACTTTCTAAGTGTTATATTTTTAATAAATGTACTAATGAAAATAAAAAGTTTAAAATCAATTGATTAACAAATTTTACGCGTTTTAATCCTAAAAATATGAACAAATCATATATTCGACAAAACCTTTTTAAAAAAAAAAAAAATCTACGAAAGTAGGTGCAGAGCGCCACGGGTTATTATTATTTGTTTGAACTAAAATTTGCCTGAAACTATGATTTTAGACCAAATGGAACAATATTCCAGCCGGCACTCCCCAAAATAACCAACTTTGAAAATGACGGTCACCCTAATATATATATATATATATATATATATATATATATATATATATATATATATATATATATATATATATATATATATATATGTAAAGGTTAATATAACCTAGAATCTCTTTATAGAATTTGTCGATACGATAATATATCGAATCATTGTAGTTTATTGATATAATCAATTATTTATGCATATTTTCATTTAAGAAATAAAACGACAAAAACCTTTGCGAATTTATCATATATATATATATATATATATATATATATATATATATATATATATATATATATATATATATATATATATATATATATATATGTGTGTGTGTGTGTAGCTACATCGTATCCAAATATACTTACCTAAAATACTGTTGCAGTTACATACTGTGTCAGTTAGCGTAGCTAAAGTATCATGTTGAAAGACGATTGGCTGAAAATTTAATCTTAAAATTCGACTCACGTTACTTTAAAAAATGATTGACCCAAGCAATAGTGAATTATTTCTGTACACAATAGTACACTACCTTTTAAAAAATGCAAAATGTCGAATCCTAAAACTTCCTCGGAGAAGCTTGACTTCCAAATATAGCCCCTTATCCACCCCTTCCCCCATCAACCTTTGGAAGTTGGTGCCCTCCGGTGCCACCAAGACCTTGAAGCCGATTTGCCCTGGTGCACGGTCTTCTTTTTTCATTAACTTTTGCAACATTCGTGGTCTCTTTTTTTCAAATTTCCACTTTGTCGAACACCAAATCTTCTAAACCTCATCTCTTGTTTCTAACTGAAACCCAGGTGTCTAAGTGCTTTGACAGCAAACCCCACTGTGTTTCCTCATATTGTCTCTATCCTCAATTTTCTGTCAAAGCTGGATGCTGCGTATATGGGCGAAACGATGTTGTCTGTTTTCGTGTCTCTAATTTGGAGTCTTCTGAGTTCTCTACTTTATGGCTTAAACTTTCTTGCAACCCTACAACTAAATTCATTTGTTCTGTCTACTTACTAACTCTACTGACTATCCAAAGTTTTTCGACTATCTTAACTCCAAAATAGAAAACATTCTTTCTTCCTCTAATTTCTCCGAAATAATCTTTTTTGGTGATTTCAATGCTCACCACCGTCAGTGGTTTTCATCTCGTGCTCATGATCCAGCTGGTGAACTCGCCTTCCAATTTTCTATCTAGAACAATCTTGAGCAGTTGGTGCGTCTTCCTTCACGTATCCCTGACCATCCTGGTGATAAACCCAACATTCTTGATCTTTTCCTAACTCTGTATCCTTCTCCTTACTCAGTTAAACTCTTTCCTCCTCTGGGTTCATCCGATCACCTTCTTATCTCCGTATCTTATTTAGTCTCTTCAAGTCTTCCGCAAGAACGGTTCTCGCCTTCGGTGAGGAGACGTTTCTGTCATTTCAGTACCACTAACTGGTCTGACATGCGGTTGTACTTTTCTGATTTCCCATGGAATGATTACTTTATCCGTGGAAGGGGTTTCTCGCAATGTGAAGAGCACATAAAAGAGGTGATTCTCTCTCTCTGCCATTGAGGTGTACACTCCATATTCATTCCCTTCTTCTAAACCTAACAAACCTTGGTTTAACTCTGCTTGTTCTCGTGCTATCAGCCGCAGGGACGCTTCATTCAGGGATACCGTAGTCTTCAAACTCTAGAAAATCATGCAGCATACATTTCATCCCGGAATCGTTCAAAATTTATTCTTCGTGACACCAAAAAAAAACTCATTTATCCGTTTAAAATGCAGTAATCTTTCTGGTTCTTCTTCCTCTTGCCGTTTCTGACATTTTTCGAAAAAATGTCCTCTAACTTTGCTTCTTCCTTGTTCCCTCATTTAGTATCTTCTGACGGTTCAACTATCGTTTTGTCTTCCTTTAAAGCTGAACTCTTCGCTCAAACCTTTGCTCTTAATTCAAACTTAGACTATTCCGGAGCTATTCCTACTCCTTCAACCCCCTCCAACTCATTTATGCCTTAAATTGTAATTTCTTCTAAAGACGTCATTTTTGCTCAGTTTGAGCTTAACACTAAGAATGTGTACGTTCCTGATGATATCCCTCCTGTGATTCTCAAAATTTGTCCTTCCGAGCTTGCACCTTTCGTCCGTAAACTATTTCGTCTATGTCTCTTCAATCTTCCTTTCTTGCTGGAAACGTGCATTCATTCAGTCTGTGCCGAAGAAGTGAGACCCCCTCTCAACCCTCTGACTAAAGTACAAAATCTTTAACCTCCGTTCTTTCTAAAGTTTTCGAATCTATATTTATAGGAAGATTTCGAATCATCTCTATTCTTCTAATCTTATCTCTGATCGCCTATATAGTTTTCATATGAAACGCTCTACTGGTGATCTTTCCTTTCTCTCAGACTCTTGGTCCTTCGCTCTTCGTTATTTCGGTTATTCTTTTGCTTTCTCGCCGGACATATCGAAAGCTTTCGATAGAGTCTGGCACAAAGCTTTGATTTCTAAACTTCGTACCCTCTATGCCCTTCTCTTTGATATCTAGTATGGTCGTTTTATTAGTAGTGATTTTCCTCAAGGATTTGTCCTATTCCCAAAACTTTTTAATGCTTTTCATTAATGACTTTCTCTCTGTTTTTTCATCACTTAGCAACTCCTATGCCAATGACTCCACCCTTCATTACTACTATCAATTTGAAAGACGCCCCTCCGAACAGCAATTAATAGATGCAAGGGGCAGTGAAAACATGGTCTTATTCAATGCCTCCAAAATTCAATTCCTAAATCTCTCTACTCAACATAATATTTCATATAACTATGATATCTTCGAAACCACGCAGCTCAAACCTTCATCTCTCTTTAATATTCTCGGTGTTTCTCTTTCTCGTGATCTTTCTTATAAAGATAGCATTACTTATCTTTCTAAACAAGCTTCTAAGAGGTTGGGTGTTCTGAAACGCCTTCAGAACTTCATTCCACCCCAGTTGCTTGCTCTTTGATGGGGTGTTATTTGCCCCTGTATGGAGTACGTCTTACACATCTGTGGTTGTTCCATTCACACAACTCTCCTTGAGAAGGTGGAGTATAGTGATTTTCGTCTTAACTTTCTGCCCTTCGAATTGTTGCATTAATCTCTACTGGTGATCTTCTCTCCCTTCTCTCTGACTCTTGGTCCTCCGCTCGTCGGCGTTTCGGTGAATCCTTTGCTGTGGCGCTGGACATAACGAAAGCCTTCGATAGAGTCTGGCACAAAGCTTTGATTTTTAAACTTTCCTCTTTCGGTATCTATCCTTCTCTCTGTGATCTCTCTAATTACCTTTTCGGTCGTTCTATAGCAGCTGTTGTAGAGACGGCCACCGTTCTTCCTTTAAATCTATTAGTAGGGGTGTTCCACAGGGTTCTCTCCTATCTCCAACACTTTTTCTGCTTTTCATTAATGACCTTCTTTCTATTACCTCATCTCCTATCCATTCCTATGCTGATGACTTCACACTTCATTATTCCTTCCAGTTTGAAAAACGTCCCACCCAACAATAGTTGATAAACTCGAGAAGGGTAGCCTTGGAGCAACTAACCTCTGATCTTTCACGTATTTCAAATTGGGACAGAGAAAACATGGTCGTTTTCAATGCCTCAAAAATTAAGTTCCTCCATCTCTCCACTCAACACAATCTTCCACACAACTATTATGTCTTCTTCGAAGACACAACTCAAACCTTAATCTGTTCTTAATGTTCCCGGCGTATCCATTTTCTCGTGATCACATTACTTCTCTTTCTAAACAAGCTTCCAATAGGTTGGGTGTTCTGAGGCTCCTTCAGAATTACTTCACTCCACCCTAGTTGCTTACTCTTTATAGGGGTGTTTTTCGTCCCTGTATGGAGTATGCTTCACACATCTGGGGTGGTTTCACCCATACAGCTCTCCTTGAGAAGGTGGAGTCTAGGGCATTTCGTCTCATCAATTCTGCTGCTCTATCGAACTCTCTCCAGTCTCTTTCTGCCAGTCGAATTGTTGCGTCACTCTCTTTTACTATCGCTATTACAACAGTCACTGCTCTTCAGAACTCTCATCGCATCCCTCCTCCATACAGAAGAGCTCGTGCTACACCCCTTTCTGCCCAGTCTCATCCTTTTTCTGTCCAACTCTCTGACCCCAGACTTAACCGCTATGCACAATCTTGCATGTATTCTACTGGTAAAATCTGGAACACACTCCCTTTATCTATTTTCCCAACTTCCTTTGACTTGCATACTGCAAACTCCGTGTATCCGGACATGTCGGCCTACATTGATACATTGACCAAGATAGTTTTTTATCCAACTCTAGTAGAATTTGGTAGGCCTCTGGCCTTTTCCCACCGGAGGATATATATATATATATATATATATATATATATATATATATATATATATATATATATATATATATATATATATATATATATATATATATATATATATATATATATATATACATTTTATTCATATCAAAGTTAACTTCATTAAATTATCTTTTATTAATTTGATCATGCAAGTTGACAGAACTCTGTCAAGACATTTCTTTCATAGTTCTGTTTAAATTATTCTAGCTTATTTATTGTGAATATGTAAAAAATATTTTAATTTAGAATCCATATTAATATAATCATAATCTTCTTGATATTTATGAATATGTGAGGGAAAGGGGTATTTTTTAATATTGTATTCAGAACTGCATTTTAGTAATTTTTATTTTATGATTTTTCTCCTTTGTTTTTTTCCCCTCCTTTTTTTTAAAAAATAGGAATACTCAAGAAGGCTTCTGTGAATGGAAAGGACAAGAGTATTGCGAAAATCTTAGAGAATTTTTGAATAAAAATATTGATTGGATGAATTTTGAAATCAGAGAGAAGAGGTTTACGTCACCTATTTGGCATCATGTAAGTCTCTGCAACATATTCTTTTTTATGGTTTCTTCTCATTTACATTTAGTTTAAATTTGAACACTAAAATGGCTTTTTATTATTATTATTATTATTATTATTATTATTATTATTATTATTATTATTATTATTATTTATTATTTACAGGTGGAACTAATTTTATCCCAACTCAAAGGAATAAGTGATGGTTATAATAATGCATCTGACCATAAAATTTCTTTGGAAGATCTTCTGTAAGTTGTAAATTTTTTTGTATTTCTTTTGGTTTTATTATTTTTAGACCAAGACCAGCCAAATTTGGTATAGATTAACTACATAAAAAATACAAATATTTCATCATTTTCGTTTCAAGATTCTTACAAAATGGAGCATTGATTTTTTATAAAATCGAAAAAACAAGTAAATTGTTGATACAAAACAAACTTAAATTTTCGTAAAATTCCTCGTTGTAACTATAGAGAATTTTCCCTGGGGGCCATGACCACTTTATCATTTACCCTGCTGTGATTTTTTTATATTTTTTTAATTAGTCTTTAAATTTAAATGTCATCTGTAGTAAATAAATTGCTCATAAAAGTTTTTAGTAAGGTTCTGTGAAAAAACTAGTAAGATACCACAGAGCCCCATGCAATCAAACCAAAATAGGTTCCTATGATAAAATCAAACGTGACCATGGTATTTTTGTTACCACGCTTTACTTAGGGCCTATAAAGAATTTCCCATAGATTTACCTATCACAAACCTTATGACTCTTATGCAGAAACCAGTTAACAAACCTGTAAAACCTATGCAAAAATCTGCATAAAATTTACAATATCTACTATGAAACCTTTGGTGGATTTTTTTTCCGCCACTGTTATCACCGTGTATGCAGTGTACCTCGAAACCTCCTCACCGTCAACGATGTAACATATTTTTTTGAAAAGCAAAGTGTACTAACCTTATATATTTTCGTTGCTGAACTCAAGACTCGAGTTATGCATCAGTTTTGAATTCTTTTGGTGCCATCAATCGGGAGTGAAATGAAATTATGAACCTCATCAAATCAAGAGTCGAACTGCTCTTCATCGCATTCGCCGTCCAACACTTCCACATAGAAACCGGTTTTTTTCTGTTTGTTATTTTTAATTTATTTCTTTTATACATATATATATATATATATATATATATATATATATATATATATATATATATATATATATATATATATATATATATATATATATATATATATATATATATATATATATATATATATATATATAATTTCACCTCTGGTGGGCAAAGGCCAGAGGCCTACCAATGTTGCACCAGAGTTGGGGGGAAAGTCAGGAACATGGTCAAATCAAAGGCCGACATGATCTGATACACGGCGTTTAAAGGTGCCTAAGTCATAGGAAGTTGGGAAAATAGATGAAGGAAGTGTGTTCCAGACTTTACCAGTAGAGTACATGTAAGATTGAGCATAGCTGTTAAGTCTGGGGTCAGAGAGTTGGACAGAGAAAGGATGAGACTGTGTAGAAAGACGAGTTGCACGAGCCCTTCTTAATGGAGGAGGTATGCGACGAGAGAGTTCAGAAGAGCAGTGTCCATTGTAATAGCGATAGTAGAGAGAGAGTGACGCAACATTTCGACGGGCAGAAAGAGATTGGAGAGAATTAGTGAGAACTCTCTCGTCGACTCCTCCATTGAGAAGGGCTTGCACACGCTTTCTACACAGTCTCATCCTTTCTCTCCAACTCTCTGACCCCAGACTTACGCTATGCTCAATCTTACATGTACTCTACTGGTAAAGTCTGAACACACTTCCTTCATCTATTTTTCCAACTTCCTATGACTTGGCACTTTAAACGCCGTGTATCAGATCATGTTGGCCTTTGATTTGACCATGTTCCTGACTTTCCCCCCAACTTGGTGCAAATTGGAAGGCCTCTGGCCTTTGCCCACCAGAGGTGAAATATATATATATATATATATATATATATATATATATATATATATATATATATATATATATATATATATATTATAATTTATATATATAATATATATATATATATATATATATGTATAAAAGAAATAAATTAAAAATAACAACAGAAAAAAACCGGTTTCTATGTGGAAGTGTTGGACGGCGAATGCGATGAAGAGCAGTTCGACTCTTGATTTGATGAGGTTCATAATTTCATTTCACTCCCGATTGATGGCACCAAAAGAATTCAAAACTGATGCATAACTCGAGTCTTGAGTTCAGCAACGAAAATATATAAGGTTAGTACACTTTGCTTTTCAAAAAAATATGTTACATCGTTGACGGTGAGGAGGTTTCGAGGTACACTGCATACACGGTGATAACAGTGGCGGAAAAAAAATCCACCAAAGGTTTCATAGTAGATATTGTAAATTTTATGCAGATTTTTGCATAGGTTTTACAGGTTTGTTAACTGGTTTCTGCATAAGAGTCATAAGGTTTGTGATAGGTAAATCTATGGGAAATTCTTTATAGGCCCTAAGTAAAGCGTGGTAACAAAAATACCATGGTCACGTTTGATTTTATCATAGGAACCTATTTTGGTTTGATTGCATGGGGCTCTGTGGTATCTTACTAGTTTTTTCACAGAACCTTACTAAAAACTTTTATGAGCAATTTATTTACTACAGATGACATTTAATTTAAAAACTAATTAAAAAAATATAAAAAAATCACAGCAGGGTAAATGATAAAGTGGTCATGGCCCCCAGGGAAAATTCTCTATAGTTACAACGAGGAATTTTACGAAAATTTAAGTTTGTTTTGTATCAACAATTTACTTGTTTTTTCGATTTTATAAAAAATCAATGCTCCATTTTGTAAGAATCTTGAAACGAAAATGATGAAATATTTGTATTTTTTATGTAGTTAATCTATACCAAATTTGGCTGGTCTTGGTCTAAAAATAATAAAACCAAAAGAAATACAAAAAAATTTACAACTTACAGAAGATCTTCCAAAGAAATTTTATGGTCAGATGCATTATTATAACCATCACTTATTCCTTTGAGTTGGGATAAAATTAGTTCCACCTGTAAATAATAAATAATAATATAATAATAATAATAATAATAATAATAATAATAATAATAATAATAATAATAAAAAGCCATTTTAGTGTTCAAATTTAAACTAAATGTAAATGAGAAGAAACCATAAAAAAGAATATGTTGCAGAGACTTACATGATGCCAAATAGGTGACGTAAACCTCTTCTCTCTGATTTCAAAATTCATCCAATCAATATTTTTATTCAAAAATTCTCTAAGATTTTCGCAATACTCTTGTCCTTTCCATTCACAGAAGCCTTCTTGAGTATTCCTATTTTTTAAAAAAAAGGAGGGGAAAAAAACAAAGGAGAAAAATCATAAAATAAAAATTACTAAAATGCAGTTCTGAATACAATATTAAAAAATACCCCTTTCCCTCACATATTCATAAATATCAAGAAGATTATGATTATATTAATATGGATTCTAAATTAAAATATTTTTTACATATTCACAATAAATAAGCTAGAATAATTTAAACAGAACTATGAAAGAAATGTCTTGACAGAGTTCTGTCAACTTGCATGATCAAATTAATAAAAGATAATTTAATGAAGTTAACTTTGATATGAATAAAAATGTTATATATATATATATATATTATAATATATATATATAATATTATATATATTATATATATTATATATTATATATATATATATATATATATATATCTCCGGTGGGAAAAGCCAGAGGCCTACCAATTCTACTAGAGTTGGATAAAAAACATCTTGGTCAATGTATCAATGTAGGCCGACATGTCCGGATACACGGAGTTTGCAGTGCAAGTCAAGGAAGTTGGGAAAAGATAGAAAAGGGAGTGTGTTCCAGATTTTACCAGTAGAATACATGCAAGATGTGCATAGCGGTTAAGTCTGGGTCAGAGAGTTGGACAGAAAAAGGATGAGACTGGGCAGAAAGGGGTGTAGCACGAGCTCTTCTGTATGGAGGAGGGATGCGATGAGAGTTCTGAAGAGCAGTGACTGTTGTAATAGCGATAGTAAAAGAGAGTGACGCAACAATTCGACTGGCAGAAAGAGACTGGAGAGAGTTCGATAGAGCAGCAGAATTGATGAGACGAAATGCCCTAGACTCCACCTTCTCAAGGAGAGCTGTATGGGTGGAACCACCCCAGTTGTGAAGCATACTCCATACGGACGAAAAACACCCATAAAGAGTAAGCAACTAGGGTGGAGTGAAGTTTCTGAAGGAGCCTCAGACACCCAACCTTTTAGCTTGTTTAGAAAGAAGTAATGTGATCAGATAAACCGGAACTTAAGACAGAAAGGTTGAGTTGTGTGTTTTGAAGAATAATAGTTGTGTGAAGATTGTGTTGAGTGGAGAGATGGAGGAATTAATTTTTGAGGCATTGAAAACGCCATGTTTTCTCTGCCCATTTGAAATACGTGAAGATCAGAGGTTAGTTGCTCCAAGCTACCCTTCTCGATTATCAACTATTGTTGGGTGGGACGTTTCAAACTGGAAGGAATAATGAAGTGTGAAGTCATCAGCATAGGATGGATAGGAGATGAGGTAATAGAAAGAAGGTCTTAATGAAAAGCAGAAAAAGTGTTGGAGATAGGAGAGAACTGTGGAACACCCCTACTAATAATTTAAAGGAAGAACGGTGGCCGTCTACAACAGCTGCTATAGAACGACCGAAAAGGTAATTAGAGAGATCACAGAGAGAAGGATAGATACCGAAAGAGGAAAGTTTAAAAATCAAAGCTTTGTGCCAGACTCTATCAGGCTTTCGTATGTCCAGCCACAGCAAGATCACCGAACGCCAGGAAAATGAGTCAGACAGGAGAAAAGATCCCAGAGAGATTAATGCAACAATTCGAAGGGCAGAAAGAGATGGAGAGAATTAGTGAGAAAGGAAGAGTTCTTAAGACGAAAAACCAAACTCCACCTTGTCAAGGAGAACTGTGTGAGTGGAACCACCCCAGATGTGTGAAGCGTACTCCACACAGGGAGCGAACAACACCCCTATAAAGAGAAAGCAACTGGGGTGGCGTGAAGTTCTGAAGGCGCATCAGAACACCAACTCTTAGAAGCTTGTTTAGAAAGATAAGTATATCTTTCAAGAAAGATCACGAGAAAAGAAAACCAGAATATTTAAAGAAAATTTGGCTGCGTGGTTTCGAAGATATCATAGTTTAAGAAATATTATGTTGAGTAGAACATTTAGAATTAATTTTTGGAGATGAATAAGACCATGTTTTCACTGCCCCTTGCATCTATTAATTGCTGTTCGGAGGGGCGTCTTTCAATTTGTGTATGAAGGGTGGAGTCAGTGGCTAGGAGTTGCTAAGTGATGAAAAAACAGAGAGAAAGTCTTATGAAAAGAAAAAAGTTGGGAAAGAAATCCTTGAGGAAAACACTATAATAAAACGACCATACTAGTACAAGAGAAGGGCATCGAGGGTACGAAGTTTGAAATCAAAGCTATGCAGATTTCAAAGCTTTCGATATGTCGGCGAGAAAGCAAAAGATAACGAATAACGAAGAGCGAAGACAAGAGTCTGAGAGAAAGAGAAAAAGTAAGATTTCATATGAAAACTATATGGCATCAGAGATAAGATTAGAAGAAGAGATGATTCCAATCTTCCTGTTATAGATTCGAAAACTTAGAAAGAACGAGGTTAAGATTTTGAACTTTGGAGGTTGAGAGGGGTCTCCTTCTTCGGCACAGACTGAATGAATCACGTTTCAGCAAAAAGAGAGAGAGACAAGACGAAATAGTTTACAAAAGGTGCAAGCTCGGAAGCACAAATTTTGAGAACACATGGAGGATATTTAGGAACATACACATTTCTAGGTTAGCTCAATAGCAAAATGACGTCTTTAGTATTATTTAGGCATAAATGAGTTGGAGGGGTAGAAGGAGTAGGCCTGCTCCGAATGTCTAAGGTTGAATCAAGGCAAAAATTTGAGTGAAGATTAAACTTTAAAAAGGTAAAACGCAGTTGACGTCAGAAGATACAATAGGGAAAAGGAAGAAGAAATTAGGACATTTTTTTAAAAATGCAAAAGGCTGAAAAAAAAAACAAAAAAAAATTAAAAAAAAAAAAGAAAAAAGTTTTTAATACCATGGATTTTTCATGTCCTGCATGATATTAATTGTTTTTGTTAGACTACAAAGGTAACTCCTGAAGAAACTTCCCTGCTGATATAGCACAAAACAACAGAGTTAAACCAATGTTCATTAGGTTTAAGAAAGAATGAATATTGTATCCTTCATGTAGAGAGAATTACCTCTTTAGGCTCTTTACATTCTAGGTTCTTCCACGAAGTATCATCCATTGGAATATTGTTTCTATTAAGTCTTCCGAAATGCCACAAACGTTTCCTGAAGGGGCCTTCTGCGGAAGTGAAGAATATAAAATACGTATAAGAAGGTGACGATTGAAAAGGAAAGAGTTAAACTGGTAGGAAAGGATACAGAGTAGGAAAGTCAAGAATCTGAAAAAGGGATACGGAAGGGACGCACCAACTGCTCAAGATTGTTCTAGATAGAAAATTGGAAGGCGAGTTCACCAGCTGGATCATGAGCACGAGATGAAAACCACTGACGGTGGTGAGCATTGAAATCACCAAAAAAGATTATTTCGGAGAAATTAGAGGAAGAAAGAATGTTTTCTATTTTGGAGTTAAGATAGTCGAAAAACTTTGGATAGTCAGTAGAGTTAGTAAGTAGACAGAACAAATGAATTTAGTTGTAGGGTTGCAAGAAAGTTAAGCAAAATAGAGAATCAGAAGACTCATAGAGCACACTCAAACAGACACTCTGTACCTATACCAGCATCAGCCTTGACAAAAAGGATAGAGACAATATGAACCATGGGTCGTCCAGCACTTAGCCTGGGTTTCAGTTAGAAACAAAGATGAGGTTTAGAGATTGTGTTTTAGCAAAGGAAATCCAAAAAGAGACCCAATGTTGCAAATGTTAATGAAAAAGAGACCGTGCCCGCAAATCGGTTCAAGGTCACGGAGGCTCAATCGAACTGGTGATGGGGAAGGTTGGTTAAGGGCTAATTTGAGTCAAGCTTCTCCGAGGAAGTTTTAGGATTCGACATTTTGCATTTTTTAAAGTAGTGTACTATGTGTACAAAATAATTCACTATTGCGTGAGTCGAATTTTTATAGATTAAATTCAGCCAATCGTCTTCAACATGATACTTTACAAGAAACTGACAAATTGTAACATATTAGGTAGTATATTTATACGATGTGCTAATCACAACACACATTATTATAATATATATATATATTATATATATTATATATATAATTATATATAAATATTTGATAAGGGTTGTCGTTTATTTCTTAAATGAAATTCATAAATTGATTAACAATAACCAATATCGATATATTATCGTATCGACATAAAAAAATCTACGGTTATATAATTTAATAATAATATTATATAATATTATATATATATATATATATTATATATTAGGGTGACCGTCATTTTCAAAGTTGGTTATTTTGGGGAGTGCCGGCTGGAATATTGTTCCATTTGGTCTAAAAATAGTTTCAGGCAAATTTTAGTCCAAACAAATAATAATAACCCGTGGCGCTCTGCACCTACTTTCGTAGATTTTTTTTTTTTAAAAAGGTTTTGTCGAATATATGATTTGTTCATATTTTTAGGATTAAAACGCGTCAAATTTGTTAATCAATTGATTTTAAACTTTTTATTTTCATTAGTACATTTATTAAAAATATAACACTTAGAAAGCAATATAAATACAATATTTATATTTATGACAAAACTGCTTCTTAAAACTTCTCTGTTGACTGAGGAATATTCGACGATAATCTTGACCGCCTGAAAATGAAATGGATTTTATTATTAATCAATCTAGTTTATTTATTATTTTTACTTTAAGAATTTAATGTAAATTTATTATGACTTACTTGCAATGGAAACTGTTTGTGATCCTCATTCTTTGTAACCTTGTCATTGAAATCTTGAATTAGTTTTATACACTTTTCGGCCGAATCATTTACTACCTTTAAATTATGAGCAAGGAAGCTTTCCTTAATGATATTCGTTATAATTAACCCACTGAGATGAATGCAGGTGCAAAAAATTTCCTATTTTAAATCTGCGCAAGAAATATAGGGAATTATAGTTAACTAAATTTAACAATATCTCTTCATCAGAATTTTGGA
>SEYY01016871.1:0-2500 GCA_009176605.1 Armadillidium nasatum
TAAGGTTATGACATTAACTAAGCTTAACGCTACTTAACCCATCCTAACCTAATCTAACCTAATCTCAAACGGAAGATAGATCGGGTCGATTGGTGAGAGTCCGGGGTTCGATCCTTCATTTGGATATTAGAAAGCAACTTTCTAGAGATCTTCCCTCTTTAAATAGAACAAAGCCGGTGAGATGCAAGCTTTCTATTAAAAAATAATCCTAACATATTCTTACAACTTAAAACCTCACCTCGACAACTTAAAACCTCAATCAATGATCAATTTGTTTTGTCTACTAAGCATAATAAAAAAATAGATCAAAGGTCGAAATGCTTAGAATATTTTCTACCGGTACTATTATTATTATTATTATTATTATTATTATTATTATTATTATTATTATTATTATATTATTATATTTTATTATTATTTTATTATTATTATTATTTATTATATATTATTATTATTATTATTATTATTATTACTAAAATTCAATGTTATGTCAACATTTCGATTCGTGTAGGTGTTGAAATGGCTTGACATCCACGTCCACATATCCCAAGGCACGTGCATATCAATCATCAATATTAAAAACGTTTAAACCGTGTTTGTTATTATATATTTTCTTCTTTTTATATATTTGTACTATACAACACGCGATAGTTGTTAGTTGTCTCCCTCTCTCCCTCCCTCCCTATACACTGTCGTTCCAGTGATCACATGAAATAAAAATAACCGAAAGTAAAAAAAAAAAATAAATAAATAAATAAAAAAAGTAATAATAATAAAATACTACAAAAACTGATCATTAAGTAAAAAGACGAATTACATAGAGGAAAACATTGCATATAATTTCAAGCATGCTGAGTACTGAAGATCAGGACTGAACAGTCTTCCATTTTCTCCCCAGTTCAGAATTAAGAGAACGTTATATATATATATATATATATATATATATATATATATATATATATATATATATATATATATATATATATATATATATATATATATATATATATATATATATATATATATAATTATATATTATATATATATAAATTCAAAATTATGAAATAAAATAAAATAAACACCATTATGTAAAGAAATGTTCACTTGAAGAAATGTTTTGAAGTTATAAGAAAAACAACTTTCAAAACCGTGATCTTACAGTACCATCAAACTCAACTGGAAGAGAACGAAGAATTCAAGCCAAAAATATTTCAATATAGTACATTAATTAAGTAGCCCCAATTCAACTATCATTAATCAACTATCAACTAATACATCTTTCGTATTCAGATGTAAACCGAATGCAATCTAGCACCAATTATATCTTCAGAAATGAATTTGCAAAATATCATATCAATTACACTGGTCTCCATATGAAACATTCTTATAAGAGGTTTAAGGTTTCTCAAACGATTCTGATATTTTTTTTTTTTTTTTTTTTTTTTTTGCATTCTGAATTTAGAATTGATTCCCATTTTCGTCAGTCAGGTCTAGTTTTTGAGCTATCTCAATTTTAAAAAACATTAAGAAAACATTTTATTTATAATTCGAATATTTTACATTCAATAGCGGTATTGCCTTATATATATATATATATATATATATATATATATATATATATATATATATATATATATATATATATATATATATATATATATATATATATATATATATAATATATATATATATATATATATATATATATATATATATATATATATCACTTTATTTAGTGCAAATGTATATGGTTATTCTATAGACTTGTATGTCTGTATACCTTTGGAATGGTTATGTAATTTCCGTAAATGTACGCTAGTACCATATTTGCTATATGGAATGTTTATTCATAAAATTGTTTTTGTTTTTATTGGCACATATTGATTGCAATTGTATGTCTTTCTCGTTAATTGCAGGCATAATTCGAAAAAATAAAAACACCTAAAGTATCCGGATGTAACTTCTGCAATTAAACCAGTAGCTCATGGACCAAGAATTCCAATTCTATCTCCGCCTCAATATATCAATACACAACAACCTACGGGTGAGTTGAAACAACCTAAACCTTAAGTCAAGCGGAGTTAAGCGATTTAACACGAGTTTGTGTTTGTCCAAAGAATCAGTTCAGCTGCTCTGGTCACGACTTCGTGAAAAGAATTTATTAGCTCCTGGAACTACATTTTCATGATACCGCAGTCGTGACGAAGAAATGCGACAATATGCTTCCTAAGTCTGTGTACAACGAGAATGGCTAGTACGGTCATGTTTAGAAACAGGTTCCCCCAACGTTGTGTTCCACGCTTTAGTGGATAGACGAAAGGATATACTTTCACCGTTGCATATCAAGCTTGGAATTATGTAATATGGAAAACTTTGTCAAAGCATTGAATGTAGAGGGTACAGCTTTCACTTTCCTGAGGAAAAAATTTCCACTCGTAAGCGAGCAAAACTGAGAGCTGGTGTTATTGATAAGCCTTAAATCAAGGAACTTATGAAAGAT
>SEYY01016871.1:7500-15458 GCA_009176605.1 Armadillidium nasatum
AAAACCATTCCGTTAATAATAAATATAATATATATAATATATATATATATATATATATATATATATATATATATATATATATATATATATATATATATATATATATATATATATATATATATATATATAATATAAAAAATAAAAAAAAAATAAAACAAATAAATAATAAATAAATAAAAGAATTAAAAAAATACACACCATAAATGGAAGGGCTTTCAAAATATTTAAGTGTATTCATTAGTACCAGTGTGTTAAAAGATTTTTGAATTACAATATTTTACTTCAGTCTCTGTTTAGATATTGTTCGACTTTGCAGAAGAGTTGCCGAGAGTAAAGAAAACGAGGTCAATTCCTTCCCCCGACTTTGTTAAAATTATTTTTACGTCAGAATTACAACTCTCAAATTTATTGAATCACAAATACTCCAAGTATTTTCAATTATAATTTGGAGTATGAACAAAAAAGAAAACATAATTCAATAATTTTTTTTTTAATAAAAAGTAATCAAATTCTTTGTTCGAATTCTCTTTCTTTGTTTTATTATTATTATTATTATTATTATTATTATTATTATTATTATTATTATATTATTATTATTAGTTATTACTATATTATATATATAATATATATATATATTATATATATATATATATATATTATATATATATATATATATATATAGATATATATATATAATATTATAATATATATATATATTTATATATAATATATATATAATAATTATAATATCAAGAGCTAGTAATTATTACTTGTATTTTTTTCATTTTTTAAAATCAAGGTAACTAGATTCTAGATTTTAAAGTAATTCAAACTTAACGTAATTGAAATATTATTATTTAAAAGAAGAAAAAAAAAACTTGCAAATCATTTTGAATATGTATGAATCGCGCGGCAGATTTCTTTCCTACGTTTTCAATTCTGACTCAGACTCTCTCCAAAAAGCTCTGTCATCTTTCTCAGTCAACCTTCCATTTCAGGAAATATTCAGTCCACAAAAGAAATAAATTGGGATTATAATGATTGAAATTCCAAGAGAAATAAACTCTTATAACATGTTTGAAATCCATTTATTTATTGATGGTAATTCTTCTCATTTGTAATTCCATGAATTTTAAGATACCGTAAATAAAATTGCTGTTGATGAGCCATAAATATTTTTAATGTTGAATAAAATCATTGACATCAGTCGTCAATTTATATATATATATATATAAATATATATATATATATATATATATATATATATATATATAATATATATATATATATTTATATATATATATATATATATTGTACTTAAAGGCAGAGTTTTTACAGAATGCTATCCATCAACAATAATATTTCGGTGCAAATGTGTAAGAGTTTCGTCTTTAACTCGTAATGTTGACACTAAGATTTTAAATCTAACGATGTATTGTTAAAATCAGCTCATCCTTAATCTTATAGCAAGTAATGCAAATTCGATCAATTCAATGTACAGATGCTCATATCTATATATTTGTAACAGAATGGATTCTTTAAAAAAAATACGTATCAAAGGTTTTTTTTAAAAGCAAAACTTACAAAATCAAATATACTCATAAAAACTTGGAGAAATGATTAAGATATCTTTCACCCTCCAAAATTAAGTTTGTTATATGAGTAAATTATAATTTTGCTTTTGAGTTTCTTAACTTAAGGTGAAAGTAAATTATAAATGCTAAATGCAATCTGTCAAATTTACTGTTTTTTAAAAAAATAAAGACAACTTTGCCATTATTAAATTCTTCTCGTAGACGACGACATAAAAAAATCAGGACACACTCATTTATGCTACCGACAAAACCTTCGGCAATATATAACTTTACTCCACTCTGTTAAAAACAGTGGTGGTTAATTGTTATTAAAAATCTCCCATTATATCATTGGGAAAAGAAAGAACTTCAATAATACTTCTCGGTAACCTTTACTCATTTTTCAACAAATTTAATTGACTCTTTACCAAGCTTAGAAACAGCAACACAGACATTACGCTCATATATATATATATATATATATATATATATATATATATATATATATATATATATATATATATATATATATATATATATATATATATATATAATATATATATATATATATATATATATGTATTCTCAAATCATCATCATCCATCTGCATTTTCGAAAATTCAACATCCGCATCCGCATCCTCATCTTTTCGAAATTCAACATCCGCATCCGCATCCGCACTTTCAAAAATTCGACATCCGCATCCGCATCCGCACTTCTCCAAAATTCAACATCCGCATCCGCACTTTCGGAATTCAACATCCGCATCCGCATCCGCATCCGCATTTAGAAAATATGACATCCGATCCATCACTAATATATATATATATATATATATATATATATATATAATATAATAAATATATATATATTATATATATATATATATATATATATATATATATATATATATATATATATATATATGCGAATTGGTAGATCAAGAGTGAGGGTGAAGAGAGAACTATCGGATTGGTTTAGCATAGAGTGGATTGAGACAGGGGTTTGTAATATCTCCATGTTATTTAATCTATTGATGAATTGTTTACTTAGAAAAATGGAGAGAGAAGGGAAGAGTATTACGTTGAGAAATATGGAGGGTGAATGTGAAGTGAATGTTTTACTTTTTGCAGATGATGCGGCATGTGTTGGTGGCAGAGTCTGGAGAAAAGATGAGAATACTTGTAGAGAGTTTGAAGGGAAATGTGAAAACACGAGATTGAAATTCAATCCAGCGAAGAAAAAAGTTATGAGGATTGGAGGTGGGGATGAGGAAATGTGGAGGGAGGAATTGGTTTGTAGAAGTGTGAGAATGGAAAGTTGAGGAGGTGAATGAATTCAAATATCTAGTAATGTTGGGTGGAAGGTAAGGGTGGGACGAAAAAAGGAATAAGAACAGAGTGGTAGAAGGAATGAAAGTATTGGGGGGCCTAAGAAAAAATGGAAGAAAGGAAAAATTTCGAAAAAATAAAGATAAGAATGTTTGAATGTATGTGTTCTCACCTTCTGTATTGTATGTGTGTGAAACATAGACGATAAGTGCTCGGTCGAGAAAAAGTTTCAATGTCTTTGAGATGAAAGATTTGAGAGCGATATATAAATTGAGAAGGATTGATAGGATTAGAAATGAAAGAATAAGGGAGATGTGTAAATGGAAGAAGGGTGTAATTGATAGAGAGGAGGAGGATGTGCTAAAATGGTTTGGACATATGTGAAGAATGAAAGAGAACAGAATGGTTGGCAAGGTACGTAGATCCGATGTAGATAGGGGAAGGGTAATGGGAGGGGAAGGATGGATGGAGTGAGAGTGATTTTGATGGAAGGAATTTGAGTTTAGACGAGGGTAGAAGATTTGTGGAGACAGAGATGGAGGGAGGTGGTGAAAGCGTTGAAAGGTAAGAATAGTTATGTTTGTAAGGGAATTGTGGCGGGCACCACCTCACGAAAGTGGGAAAAGTGATAGTGAATATATATATATATATATATTATATATATATATATTATATAATATATATATATATATATATATATATATATATATATATATATATATATTATATTAATCCGCATACTAAAATAAATCCGCATCCGCATCCGCATCCTCAAAAAAACATAAATCATCTGCATCCGATCCGCATCCGCATTTCAAATTTACATCCGCATCCGCATCCGCATCCGCAAATTGGAAAATACATCCGATCCATCACTAATATTATATATATATATATATATATATATATATATATATATATATATATATATATATATATATATATATATATATATTATATATATATATATTTTTTTTTTTACAAGTTGCCACCACTCACGGGCAGAGCCCTTTTCAAGGAGGGGGCATAATTAATTAAAAGATAAAAGAAAATTTATCCAATTCAGAACCTAACGTAGCCCACATTCCCTGAGGTGGAAGCGGACAGAGGATTTAAAAAGAGTTAGGTTAAATACTGCAGGAAAAACATATGAAGGTAGGGAGTTTCACAGAATATAGGTGGCTGGAAAGAAGGAGGCTCCACAACGGGCTAGCCTGGGGTCTTGCGGCATCCACACAAAATTTGTGCTAAAGCAGGGCACCCCTTGTGCAACGAGGACGACGCAATGGTGGAGGAATGCGAGAGGCCAATTCCCTCGAGCACCTGCCATTGTAGTATCTATAGAAAAGAGATATTGAGCCAACGTCACGTCGCAGAGAAAGAGGGTCAAGAGAAGTTTGAAAGTAGGGGACAGTTAATTAATCTTTTAGATTTTAGCTTTGACTCAACCCTATCCAGAAGAAGAGGAGGAACCGGAGCCCCCCCCAAATGTGAGAACAGTACTCCATACAAGGGCGAATAAGACCCTTATATATTTGGAGTAACTGCTCAGAAGAAAAAAATTCTCGCAACCTGAACAGAACTCCCAGCTTCTTAGAGGCCGCTTTAGCAACCATTGTGATATGTGGTTTCCAAGACAGTTTGTTGTTTATGTTTAGACCAAGAATGTTAATGTTATTTACAGGTGAGACGGGAGAGCCATCGAAGAGGATAGGAAAGTTAGGAGGTGTTTTTGAGAGGGAGATGTGAAGAAGTTGAGTTTTTAAAGAGTTGAATTTCACAAGGTTGCTATGTCCCCACCGGGAAATTCCATCCAGATCGGCAAGAATAGAATCGGAAAGTTGAAGACGAGAAGCAAGTCTAGAAGCAAAAGAGGGAGCAGATTTGAAATGAGTAGAAGAATGTAGAGTTGAATCATCAGCATAAGAGTGAACAGAGTTAGAAGTGCAGTGGAGAAGATCGTTAATGAAAAGTAAGAATAAGGTTGGAGATAAAACAGAACCCTGAGGAACACCACAGTTGACAGAAAAGGAGGAAGAGGTCGCTCCATCTACAACTGCCGAAATGGAACGATCTGAGAGAAAACTAGACAAGAGTAAGCAAAGAGAAGGAGGAAACCCAAAGGAGGGGAGCTTAGAGAGTAGTGACGCATGCCATACCCGGTCGAAAGCCTTGGATATGTCAAGCGCCACCACACAAGACTCCCCGAAGTCCCTAAGGGCAGAAGACCATAGATCAGTAAGATAGGAAAGTATGTCACCAGTTGACCTCGAGCGACGAAAGCCATACTGGTGATCAGAGAGAAGAGAATGAGACTCCAAATGATCCAGGAAATGAGAGTTGAGGAGAGTTTCAAAAATTTTAGACAGAACACAAGTGAGAGCTATAGGTCGATAGTTAGAAGGTCAGAGCGGCTACCTTTTTTCGGGATCGGTTGAACAAACGCACGCTTCCAGCATATGAGGAAAAGTATTAGTATTAAGGCATAGAGAGTAGAGCTGAACGAGGACAGGCGCTAACTCGGAAGCACACTCCTCAGAACACGAGGGGAATGCCATCCGGGCCACTGGCCTTCCTGACGTTCATAGATTTCAATATATATAAATATATATATATATATATATATATATATATATATATATATATATATATATAATATATATATATATATATATATATATATATAATATATATAAATAAAAAAAAAAAAAATTTTTTTTTTTTTTTTTTTTTTTTTTTTTTTTTTTTTTTTTTTTTTTTTTTTTTTTTTTTTTCGTACATTAAGTGTTTTATTTTTGTGACCCACTGCGACTCCAGTATATTTTCTTGCATTGCATTGCAAATAATATCTCAAAAAATCTTTTTAACGAATATTTGCTTAAATTAAAAAAAAAAAAAAAAGTAATATTTCTGGTTTTAACCTTCAAATAATTTTGCGAATAATCTATTGTTTTCTGATAAATCAAACATCAGTGCACTCTTTTTTTTAGACTATTATATACTACTCGAAGCTCTCTCTCTCTCTCTCTCTCTCTCTCTCTCTAATATATATATATATATATATATATATATATATATATATATATATATATATATATATATATATATATATATATATATATATATATATATATATATATCCCAACACTTTTTCCTATTTCCATTCAATGATCTTCTCCCTATTAATTCATCACTTATCCATCCCTATGCTGATGACTCCACTCTTTAATTACACCTTTCAGTTTGAAAGACGCCTCCAGCCCCTCCCAACAGCATTCAATTGACGCCAAAATGGTGACTTTGGTTCAACTAATCTCTGATTCTTCTCGCATTCTAATTTGGGGCAGAGAAAACATGGATGTTTTCAATGCCTCAAAAACTCAGTTCCTCCATCTGTTCTACTCGAAACAATTTCCATACAACTTTGATATATTCTTCGAAAATAAACAACTCAAACCTTCATCTCTCCTTAATATTCTTGGTGTTTCTTTTTCTCATGATCTTTCTTGGAAAGATCACTACTTCTCTTTCTAAACTAACTTCTAAGAGGTTGGGTGTTCTGTGGCGCCTTCGTGATATTTTTAAGCCACCCCAGTTGCTTGCCTTTATAGGGGTGTACCTTGACCTTGTATGTAGTACGCCTTACACATCTGGGGTTGGTTCTACCCACAAAACTCTCTCCTTAAAAAGGTGGAGTCTAGGACTTTTCGTCTTATCAACTCTTTTGCTCTCACTAATTCTCTCCAATCTCTTTCTTTCTATGCTGTCGCTATTACAACCGACACTCCTCTTTCGAACTCTTCCGTCTGATACTTTGTTAAAATTATTTTTACGTCAGAATTACAACTCTCAAATTTATTGAATCACAAATACTCCAAGTATTTTCAATTATAATTTGGAGTATGAACAAAAAAGAAAACATAATTCAATAATTTTTTTTTTAATAAAAAGTAATCAAATTCTTTGTTCGAATTCTCTTTCTTTGTTTTTATTATTTATTTATTATATTATTATTATTATTATTATTATTATTATTATTATTATATTATTATATATATATATATATATATATATATATATATATATATATATATATATATATATATATATATATATATATATATATATATATATATATATATATATATATATATCAAGAGCTAGTAATTATTACTTGTATTTTTTTCATTTTTTAAAACAAGGTAACTAGATTCTAGATTTTAAAGTAATTCAACTTAACGTAATTGAAATATTATTTAAAAGAAGAAAAAAAAAACTAGCAAATCATTTTGAATATGTATGAATATTTCTTTCCTACGTTTTCAATTCTGACTCAGACTCTCTCCAAAAAGCTCTGTCATCTTTCTCAGTCAACCTTCCATTTCAGGAAATATTCAGTCCACAAAAGAAATAAATTGGGATTATAATGATTGAAATTCCAAGAGAAATAAACTCTTATAACATGTTTGAAATCCATTTATTTATTGATGGTAATTCTTCTCATTTGTAATTCCATGAATTTTAAGATACCGTAAATAAAATTGCTGTTGATGAGCCATAAATATTTTTAATGTTGAATAAAATCATTGACATCAGTCGTCAATTTATATATATATATATATATATATATATATATATATATATATATATATATATATATATATATATATATATATATATATATATATATATATATATATATGTACTTAAAGGCAGAGTTTTTACAGAATGCTATCCATCAACAATAATATTTCGGTGCAAATGTGTAAGAGTTTCGTCTTTAACTCGTAATGTTGACACTAAGATTTTAAATCTAACGATGTATTGTTAAAATCAGCTCATCCTTAATCTTATAGCAAGTAATGCAAATTCGATCAATTCAATGTACAGATGCTCATATCTATATATTTGTAACAGAATGGATTCTTTAAAAAAAATACGTATCAAAGGTTTTTTTTAAAAGCAAAACTTACAAAATCAAATATACTCATAAAAACTTGGAGAAATATATATATATTATATATATATATATATATATATATATATATATATA
>SEYY01016872.1:0-10000 GCA_009176605.1 Armadillidium nasatum
CTATTTTGATAAATACTGCTTGTTCTAATAGAAAACAGAACTTTTGTAAATAAATTAAATTTGATATTGTTAGTTATTATTGAAAGCAGAATGTTGATGAAATTGAACTTAAGTTTATGAATTACAGCAAATTTATATTGAAATGAGATAAGAATTCAGATAGATTTTGAAATATTTTAGAGAAATTAATTTACCTGATTAACACCCATTTACTTTTGATTTAATTACGATTTACATTGTTAAATAAGACTGAAGTTTTTTTTTTGTGTTTATCCTAACCTTGACAAATTTATTAGTTGATAAGTCTAGTCATTTAGTGATTTATTTTGAATTTAGTTTTAGAAGCTGAACTTACAGATTATTTCAAACTTCTCTGATATTATTGACACCGTTAATTTGTTTCAACTTAAATGGGTATAAACTTAGAAAGCATTTGACAGTGTGTTGGGTGGGATAAGAAATTCACTAGTTGTTTTGAATATTTAGTCCTGGAATTTGAACTTAGTTTGATTTATTTTTATCTTTAGAAAATAAATATTTTGTTTAAATCTTGAGTGGTTTAGAATTGGAAAATAAGAGAGAATTTATTAAATTCAATAAGAAATAGTAGCTACTTAGAATTAGTAAACTGAATTTTTGAGTTAATTTGACCGGACTCAAACTTAAGCAATATTTTATTTGAACTGCATGTAGTTCAAACTTATACAAGATAATTAATTTATTGAATTGATTGTCAAACTGATATCACTTAGAATTTTTGATTGAACTTTTAAGTTTGGGGAAAGTGGGTTGAACTTACTGAATATTTTAAGGCAGATTGAATCTGGCTCAAGAAATAGTTTGAATTGGTTTCAGTTGTGATTTTAATTTTTTTTAAATTCGTTTTCATTTGGGAATTGACTTAATATAGCATCTTAGATAATTGATATTTATCCCCATCTGTTTTGAGTTTAAGTAGGGTTTCAACATCTGATTATTTGGAGTTGGTTTTCCCCAGTAATATAATTGTGACAATTTAATTAATTCCTTATATGCTAAAAACAAACTGCAACAATTATTGGTATTTAACCAGAGGTAAAGAAGTACAATTAAATTTATTTAATTAAAAGAAATTAAACAAGTAAACAAGCAGGTTGACACCTTTTAATGTACAATATACAAAGCAATAAAATAAAAAATAGAAAAGCATAAGCCTAGCAAGCAGAGAATCATTGTAACTTCTCTGAACATAGTTGCATGCATTAGAATAAAAGGATAACACACAAGACCTGAAAAGTATAAAACAGTATTAGAATTAAACCTAACATCTGGGTTTAAGTGTACAGCTAGAACACAATGCAATGGAACAGGTTACTAATTATTAAATACAGTCAAATAACGATATAGATTCTGTTGTGACGTAGTAAATACTGCAATACATTACCATTAAGGTAGTAGCTATGACAACGCTTTGACTTTCTGCCAATAAGGTGGGGGCTGTAATCGTTAATGGTATGAGCAGGTTCATCCCTTCTTCATCTTAATCTTTCTCCTCAGAATCTATTGTTCGAGTGCGCTTGCTCTCGTGCCATTCAGGCTAGAAACACTGCATATCGAGAGTGGAAAAATTCTCCTTTTCCTATCACTCTTGCTAATTTTTTATTTAGCTCAGAATCGTTGCAGGGGTACTCTTCAATGAGCAAAGCGGACTTTCACCAAAAGAAGGTGTGCTGAGCTCCTTAATTCTCCTATTGATGAATCTTTCTGGCCTCTTGCCAAAAATATCTGTAGCAACTTCTGTGAATCTTCCCTTCCTCCTCCTCTTCGCTCTGATGGTTCTGTTGCTAACACTCCAACTGAAAAGGCTAATTAATCTTTTCAGCCTCCTGTTCTCTAATTCAACCGTGGACGACTCTGACAATCCTCCTACTTCTCCTCTCAGATGTCCTATGCCTTTACCTGTAATTACTGATCAGGTGCATGAACCTCTGAGATCTATGAATGTAAGGAAGGCAAGCGACCCAGATAGCATTTCTCCCTGAGTTTTAAGGGAATGTGTTTTTGAGCTGGCTCTGTCTCTTCAAGTTCAACTTTTCTCTCTATGCTTCAATACTAGTACTTTCCCTCAGTGTTGGATGCGCGCATTGGTCCAGCCTGTTCTGAAGAAGGGTAGCCACTCTGATCCTTTCTAACTATTGCCCTATAGCTCTCACTTGTATTCTATCTAAGATCTTTGAAACCCTTCTGAGCTCTCATTTCTTGGATTATCTGGAATCTCATTCCCTTCTTTCTGATCTCCAGAACAGCTTTCTTTATTATCTCACAGATTTATGGTCTATGAGGAAACTTGTGTGGTGGTGCTTGACATATCTAAGGCATTTGACCAGGTATGGCATCCGTTACTGCTTTCCAGGCTACCCTCCCTTGGGTTTCCTGCTCCTCTTTGCTTACTTATGTATAGCTTTCTTTCTAATCATTCCATCTTGGCTGTTGTTGTTGAGGCGATTTCATCCTTTCTGTCAGTAGTGGTGTTCCTCAGGGTTCTTGTCTCTTACTCTATTCCTGCTTTTCATTAATGACTTTCTCAGGTACTCATCTAACCCTATCCATTCAAATACCAATGACTCTACTCTCCATTCTTTTACTCATTTCGAATCTGCTTCCTCTTTAGCATTTAGAGTTGCCTCTTGTCTTCATCTTTCCAATTCCATTCTTGCAGATCTGGATAGAACTTCCCAGTGGGGTTGTATCAACCTTGCGAGATTCAACTCTCTTAAAATCTCAACTTCTCAAAATCTCCCTCTCAAAGACACCTCCTAACTTTTCTATCTTCTTTCGACGGTTCTCCCGTCTCTCCTGTTGACAATATAAACATCCTTGGCCTTCACATAAACATAAAAAATGTCTTAGAAACCTCATTTCACAAATGTTGCTAGGGTGGCCTCAAAGAAGCTGGGAGTTCTGTTTAGACTGCGAGAATTTTTTTCTTCTTCGCAGTTACTCCAACTATACAAGAGTCTCATCCACCTATGTATGGAGTACTGCTCTCATATGTGGAATGGTTCAGGTTTCACCCTTCTTTTGGATAGGGTTGTGTCAAAAGCTGAAAGACTTATAAATTGTTCTGATCTTACTAATTTCTTCAGCTTTTATGTTTGTGGCTTGTCTCTTTTCTATAGGTACTACAGCGACATATGCTCAAGGGAACTGACCACTCGTATACCTCCTCCTTTACAGCATCTTCATAGCACAAGGAGTTCATTGTCTGCACATCAATTTTGTGTGGACATAGGGAACTCCAATCTCATCCGCTGTGGTGCCTCCTTTCCAGCCACCTCTGTTTTGTGGAATTTTCTCCCATCTCCTGTATTTTCTGCTAAATTTAACCTCAATTACTTTAAAGCCCACGTTTGTGCTCACTTGAGAAATTTGCATTAAGTGGGACTTATAGGATATTTTTTTTCTATCCTTTATTATTAAAATAAAATAAAAGGATTGAATAGTGCTCTGTCCGTGAGCGGTAAAAAAAAAAAAAAAAGGAAAAAAAAGCTGAGGTTAAAGAAATAGGACAATAGTTGAGAGGTTGAGAGGGGTCCCCCTTCTTCGGCACAGGCTGATTGAGCGCTCTTTTCCAGCAAGAAAGGAAATTTGAAGTAGAAAGACAGAGACATAATAGGTTACCAAGGCTGGGTGCAAGCTCAGAAGCACAAGTTTTGAGAACCACAGGAGGAATACTGTCAGGACCATACACCTTTTTAGTGTTAAGGTCAGAGAGAGTAGAAATGACATCTTTAGAAGAAATTACAATATTCGGCATAAATGAGTTGGATGGGGTTGAAGGAGTAGGAATAACTTCGGAATTGTCTAAGGTAGAGTTACAGGCAAAAGTTTGAGCAAAGAGTTCAGCTTTAGTAAAAGGTAAAACGGCAATTATGCTGTCAGAGGAAACTAGAGGAGGGAAAGAGACAGAAGCAGAGTTGGAGTTGACATTTTTTGGAAAATGCCAGAAAAGGCAAGAGTAAGAGGAACCAGAAAGCTTATTTCATTTACAATGGAGAAAAGAGTTTTTGGTGTCGGGATGAAATGTAAGTTGAAGAGTTTCATGAATTTGAGTTTTTTCATGCTATCCCTGCTGCGGATAGTATGAAAACAAGTTGAGATAAACCAAGATTTGTTAGATTTAGTTAAATGGAAAGAATATTGAATAAGCCAGAGTGAATCACCTCGATTATTCGCTCAGCACACTCCAAGTGACCCCTCCCATGGAAGCATTAATTCCGTGGGAAATCAGAAAAGTGCAACTGAAAGTCAGATCATTTAGCGGCACTGAAATGCCAGGAACGTCTCTTCGCTGAAGGAGAGGGCCATTTTTGTGGAAGGCTTGAAGAGACAGAACAAAAAACGGAGATAAGTGATTGGATAAGCCCAGAGGAGGAAAGAGTTTAACAGCATAAAGAGAAGGATAAGAAATTAGGAAAAGATCAAATATATATATATATATATATATATAATATATATATATATATATATATATATATATATATATATATATATAATATATATATATATATATATATATATATTAAATTCATAAGTTAAATTAGCAATTAATGTGAATTTTATGGAGTATCCAGCAATTTTATCCAGATATTTGCCAGATAGTAAAAACTGGATATCTGGTATCCAGCTTTTGAAATCTGCCTGTTATCCAGTACCTTGTTATCTGGCAAATTCACTTTTCAGCCATCCCATATATATATATATATATATATATATATATATATATATATATATATATATATATATATATATATATATATATATATATATATATATATATATATATTTGGTGATTTGTTACTAATTTTAAAGCTTTGATATATCACCTGTTTAACACATCCTTTCTCTTATTTCTTATTTCTTAGAACTTTGCCTTAATGATTGACAACTGTAGACTAATCTATAGTAGTACTTCATTTTCAGTCATTATGAATTTTTTTTTTTTTTTTTTTTTTTTTTTTTTATGCTCTATTTTCAATAAGTATAATCTTTTTAATTAAGAAGGATAATATTGTTCAAAAAATTTTTAGTTTTAATATTTTTTCATGATTTTGATCCCAAATTTCTTAAATTTTAAATTTGTTTAATTATTTTTTAATTACATGAGTAGAATATTTTCTATATTTATAGTCTTTCTTCCCTAATTATTTACTTTTTTCAGTTATGAACTAAGCAAATTAGAGGGTGTTATTGGCAGTCCAGAAAAACCACTTTCTGACCTTGGAAAACTAAGTTACCGTTCATACTGGACCTACGTTTTGCTGGAAATTTTAAGAGATTATAAAGGCATTTTATCAATTAAGGATTTAAGGTGGGTTGAATTTTTTTCTGTGATATATACACTTACACTGGTCATCACTATATTTTTATTACCAATTGTAATAGAGCGTTTTAAGGTTATCTGTATGGCCCCAATTCAGAATATTCGGTATCAGTTTTCGTAGATAGACTTAAACTTTTGAGATATTGGATGCCCCATTAAAAAAATAAATAAATAAATAAATAAAAATTAATGGGGAATCATAGCATAATCACATATTACATGTAAAGTGTCTCAAGTCATGTAAAAGTAAGTAAGCTCTTCAACATTTGGTGAATCTTTTGCTGTTGCACTAGACATATCAAAAGCTTTCGATAGAGTCTGGCACAAAGCTTTGATTTCCAAACTTCCCTCTTTCGGAATCTATCCTTCTCTCTGTGACCTTCTCTCTGATTTCCTTTCCGGTCGTTCTATAGCAGCAGTTGTAGACGGCCACCGTTCTTCCTTTAAATCTATTAATAGTGGTGTTCCTCAAGGATCTGTCCTATCCCAACACTTTTTCTACTTTTCATTAATGACCTTCTCTCTGTTACTTCATCTCCTATCCACTCCTATGCTGATAACTCCACCCTTCATTACTCTTTTCATTTTGAAATTCGCCCCTCTCAACAACAGTTACTAGATGCAAGGAGGGTTGCCTTGGAGCAGCTGACCTCTGATCTATCTCGTATTTCTAATTGGGGCAGAGAGAACATGGTTGTTTTCAATGCCACCAAAACTCAATTCCTCCATCTCACTACTCGACACAATCTTCCACACAACTATGAATATCTTCTTCGAAAACACGCAACTCAAACCTTCATCTCTCCTTAATATTCTCGGTGTTTCCTTTTCTCGTGATCTTTCTTGGAAAGATCACATTACCTCTCTTTCTAAACAAGCTTCTAAGAGGTTAGGTGTTCTGAGGCGCCTTCAGTATTTTTTCACTCCACCCCAGTTGCTTGCTCTGTATAGGGGTGTTGTTCGCCCCTGTATGGAGTATGCTTCGCACATCTGGAGTGGTTCCACACATACAGCTCTCCTAGAGAAAGTGGAGTCTAGGGCATTTCGTCTCATCAACTCTCCTGCTCTTACTAACTCTCTTCAATCTCTTTCTGCCCGTCGAATTGTTGCGTCACTCTCTCTATACTATCGCTATTACAATGGACACTGCTCTTCTGAACTCTCTCGTCGCATACCTCCTCCACTGAGAAGGGCTCGTGCGACTCGACTTTCTACACAGTCTCATCCTTTCTCTGTCCAACTCTCTGACCCCAGACTCAACCGCTATGCTCTGTCCTACATGTACTCTAGCAGTAAAGTCTGGAACACACTCCCTTTTTCTATTTTTCCAACTTCCTATGACTTACACACCTTCAAACGTCGTGTATCAAGTCACATCGGCCTTTAATTTGACCATTCTTCCATTTTTCCCCCTAACTCTGGTGGAATTGTAGTAGGCCTCTGGCCTTTGCCCACCAGAGGTGATAAAAAAAATAAAATAAAAAAAAAAGCACATGAAATATCTAAGGGAATTTTATTCAGTACTAACAGCATAAATAAATAAATAATCTAATTCAGAAAATTACAACTGCTCACAAAAACCTTGTTTGCATGAGTTTCTTTTATGTAAGGTCATTAGAATAACTATGTTTGTGGCACCATCAGTAGCTTTCTACCATACCTCTTTCCCACCAAACTTTCCTATGTTTTCTTCATCACCTCTATTTCATTATGGCATTTCTCCCCATATATATATATATATATATATATATATATATATATATATATATATATATATATATATATATATATATATATATATATATATATATATATATATATATATATATATATATATATATATGATCTTACACTTACAATGTTCACATAAAATTATCTATAGTTCACAGTACACAGGATAGCCTCTTTATATACACAAAATAAAGAAAAAAAAGAGTAATGGTTTAAAACAACCAAAGATTTGAAAGTGGAAAATGTTTTACTGTGAAATTTATCACACTACTGACAAATTTTCTTTTCCCAAAGTGAATATTAAATATTAAATTTTATAAAAAAAAAAAAAAATATATGATAATCTCAAAACCATTAAGGTCTCTTATCTATATTTTCTACCTGATAGGTATAGAGATTATAACTCCAGATTAGCACTAGGCAATAAGGCCCTAGACTGGCACCTGTGAGAATTATAAATAATTACCCCAGTGCCTCACCTCAGTTTAAATGATCTAAAAATATATAATGAATAAATAATAATAAAAACACAAAGAATATATAACCTACCCTTGAAAGGGTAATATGCCTTCTTGAGAATAACAACCTGTTTGAATAAGAATAACCTGTTTTTAATTATTGCCCGAAATGGGAACAATAGCTCATAAGACTTTTCATTAGCACAAGTGCACTCAATAAATAATAATAATAATAAAAATAAATTTAACATGGAAGAATAACATTAACGTATCTAAACAAATAAACACGTTAACATCAATCTCCCTTCACGCTCTCCAGTCTAGGACATGGCACATGCACATTAATATTGTGGATCCCAAGCACAGTCAAAATCAAACAGCATAACAGCAAAGCAACAAGCAGGTAAGACTATATTCCTCAGAGAATACTCCATGCAATCTGAAACGAGAAAAAATATACTCGGCAGCAGCCAGCCCTTACAATTATATATATATATATATATATATATATATATATATATATATATATATATATATATATATAATATATATATATATATATATATATATATATATATATATATATATAGAGAGAAAGAGAAATGGAAATGTTGGAACTATACATTGAATGAGATAAAAATCGCAAAAAAGTGAAAAATGTGATATTTGTACTTATTAAATTGCTTATATTTTCTAAACCAAGCCAAAAACCAAAAATAATTCATTAAAAAAATTAAAATATACATATATAACAATAATTCAGCAAAGTTTGAAAAAAATCGAAGATGAGTTTTTTTTTCAAGGTCAAGGTCAAGGTCACAATAGGTCAAATTTTTTATTTGACCTCCGAGGTCAAAATCATCTAAATAAATGTTGTACCGCTATTCAAGATCTTTTAAATGGTCTTTACACGATGCTTCTAAGTGCCATAGAAGCCGAGATATTGTATTTTGACCTCAGACTACTCTCTGAAAATTGACATTTTTGACCAAAGTTTCAAAGGTCATATCTTCTGAACCGTATGAGCTAGAGACCTGCAATAAACGCCATTTATATTTTCTCAACAAGATATGTTAGTGTGCCACTTTTTATACAAATCGAAAGGGGTCAGGGTTTTTGTCGGTTGAAGTGACTTGGAATGACCCTTATTACATAAGTGTAATGTGTTGTAACTTGTTATTTAGTTGTGAACTAATTCTCATTTCATCTAATTTCAAGTTAATATTATAGAATTAATAAGTATAAGAGTAATGGAAATTAATAAATGTTTCCCATATACATTGATAAATAATTAATTATAGTTTTGCAAAGGGATAAAAATGACAGAAACAAGAAGCCAGATTAATGTGTGGTTAATTGACATAATGATTAATAAAATTGAAGGTTCTCAACTTCCACTTGTAAGACATGTTCTATCTCGACTGTTTTATGGATTAAAGAAAGAGAAAAATACATTAGCTGAAGCAGCTAATGAACTGCTGATGAACTCTTAAGCCCCTGGGGGAACTAGTGTTCCAACAGCTCAAAAACCTGATGATGTCTTTAAAGCCGTAAAAATTATATATTCATATGTATGAACCGACCGGGGCCCCGGCCCCGGCCAAACCCGGCCATTTTTACTGACCCCGGCCCCGGCCCCGGCCCCGGCTAAAAATCAGGGAAAACCGGGGTTGCCGGCCGGGGTTAAAATGGCAAATTATGCAAAAAAAAAAAATTTTTTTTTTAATTTTCAGCCGATTCTGCTGAAACTTTCAGTGTATATAGATTTTTTACCGGTAAGAAAATTTCATTTCTAGCGTTTTCCAAGTCTATCACGATTAAAAGTTTTTTTAAAAAAATTTTTTTTTTTTTTTTTTACCCTTTTTCAATGGAATGGCGGTGCCAAACCACTTTTTAGAATGAGCTGAAAGTTGGATTATTTATTCAAAATTGTATGGGCTACAAAAGCTTCTAAAAGACTTTTGTTCCCAGAGTTATAGAAAAAATGTTATAAGCCAAAAACTGACCAACTATAGAAAAAAAAATTTTTTGAAAAAAAAAAATCCACCTTTTCAGACAAAATTTTTTTAAAAAAATACAACTATAACATTTCCTATTTTTGGTGTGTACAGAGGAGGGGTGGGGCTACAAATTCCTCTATGTACTTTATTCGATGACATTCGTTGGTTTTGAGATATAGCCTTCAAAAAGGTCCATTTTTGGCCAAATTTCAAAAATTCCCAAAGTTTGAGAGGCTATATCTCGCTTCAAACAAAGGGCATTTAAAAATGCACTAAATAAAAATTGTTGCCCTGTTCCTCTTCTAAACAATATTCACAAATAAAAAAAATAGTAGGTAGCGTTTTTTTTTTAAATATTTTTTTCCTCCAGAAGGGTACGATTTTTGCAAATTTTTTTTCAAGTGCTTATAACTTTTTTTCTAGACGTGATATCAAAAATCTATTCCCAC
>SEYY01016872.1:15000-17949 GCA_009176605.1 Armadillidium nasatum
ATTTTTAATAATCTGTTCTCTTTCCTCTCGAAATAGCACATTGCAAAATAAAAATTAAATATTTAAACACTTAATTTGGAGGATTTTTGCGTTTCTAGTGGCAAGAGAGGAAGTTCAATTTGGTTGAATAGTTATTTTCGCGTTTAAACTTTTAATTGTCTTGTTTATTCTTCTGTTTTTTTCTTGTCTTTCACAGTCAGATGACAAGCATACATCATCAAGACATTATCCAAACTTTACAAAGCATAAACTTAGTCAAATACTGGAAAGGTCAACATGTAATTTGTGTTACCCCAAAGTTAGTTGAAGAATATGTCAATTCTCCTCAGTTCAAAAGGCCAAGATTAAACGTTGATTCGTCTTATTTAAGGTATTTATATATATATATATATATATATATATATATATATATATATATATATATATATATATATATATATATATATATATATATATATATATATATATATATATATATATATATGCAACATGCACAGTTTTCTAGAGGTTGTAACATACAGCATTGTCCGATTATTACATTTATTTCTTAAGCCTAATTATTATGCTTATAAATATTATTTAAGAAGCCTCTTTAAAAGAATCTTATTCCCTTGTTGTTATTGCTTTATCTTTCTCATAATTGTATGTAGTTTTAATTAAATAATAGATTAAATTTTAATACTTCGGATTCGCAAAGAGAGAAGTTAGAAGCTTCTTATCTTAATTTTATGATGAGCCGTTCTGGGAAACTAATTTCCCAATCTCTTTTGGTTAGGTGTCTCTCTGGTTTTGAATTTAAACGTTATGAAATGCTTTGTTCTCATTGGCCCTTGGGAATGCTAAAGTGCATTGTATATTTATTATTGATGTATCAGATGTCCAATTCTTAATATCCCGGGATGCGGATGTTAAGGTTCCTTCTATAAAGGCTAAAGGACCATATATATATATATATATATATATATATATATATATATATATATATATATATATATATATATATATATATATTATATATATATATATATATATATATATATATATATATATATATATATATATATATATATATATATATATATATATATATATATATATATATATATATATATATATATATATATATATATAATATATATATATATATATATATATATATATATTATATATATATATATATATATATATATATATATATATATATATATATATATATATATATATATATATATATATATATATATTTTTTATTTTTTTTTTTTTTTATTTTTATATATATAATATATATATATATATATATATATATATATATATATATATATTATATATATATATATATATATATATATATATATATATATATATATATATAATATATATTTATATATACTTTTACCTTTTTTTTACCTTCTCACCCCCTGACCACCCCCTGTTGAGGCGGCCACACTTCGCTAATGAAGCCTCCCGCCGCAGTCGGTCTCGTCCAGAGATCTTTCAAAGAAGTGATGCCCCAGAAGATTTTGGGGCGACAGTTGGAGGGACAGTGTAAAAGAAAGTGATTTACGGTCTATATATATATATATATATATATATATATATATATATTATATATATATATATATATATATATATATATATATATATATATATATATATATATATATATATATATATATATATATATATATATATATATCACCACTTTTCATAGGCAGAGCCCTATTTTAGGAGGGGATTTAGATCAATAAGAGATTAAGAAAAACCCTACAAGTTCCACCTAACTCAAATTTCTTAGGTGAGCATAGACGTAGGCTTTAAAGTAATTGAGATTAAATTCTGCAGGAAACAGAAGATAAGAGAGAATTCCACAAAATAGATGTGGCTGGAAAGAAGGAGGCATCACAGGGGACAAGCCTTGAATTTCCAATGTCCACACAAAATAATGTGTAGACAATATACCCCTTGTGCTACGAGGTCATCGTGAAAGCGGAGAAATTTGAGTGGACAGTTCCCTTGAGCATTTGTCGCTGTAGTACCTATATAAAAAAGAGACAAGGTACCAACGTTACGTCGCAAAGGTAAAGAAAGGGTCAAGTGATTTAGAAAGAGTAGAACAATTTATAAGTCATTTAGTCTTTGACTTTACCCTATCCAAAAGACGGGTGAAACCTGAGGTACCCCAGATTATGAGAGCAGTACTCCATACAAGCGCAGATGAGGCTCTTTGTATAATTGGAGTAATTGTGAAGAAGCAAAAATTTCTCGCAGCCTAAGCAGAACTTCCAGCTTCTTTGAGGCAGCTCTATCAACCATTGTGATGTGAAGTTTCCAAGACATTTTTTTTGTTTATGTGAAGGCCAAGGATGTTTGTACTGTTAATTGGAGAGACGGAAAAACCATTGAAAGAAATAGAATAGTTGGAAGTTGTCTTTGCGAGGGAGATATCAACAAGTTGAAATTTAAAGAGTTGAATTTCACAAGGTTGGGACGACCCCTCTGGGAAATTTTATTCAGATCAGCAAGAACGAAATCGGAAAGCTGAAGACTAGAGGCAACTCTAGATTCAAAAGAGGGAGCAGATTTGAAATGAGTAGTAGAATGGAGGGTCGGGTCATTGGTATTTGAATGGATAGGGTTAGGTGAGCAGTTGAAAAGATCATTAATGAAAAATAGGAATAGAGTAGAAGACAAGACAGAACCCTGAGGAACACCACTATTGACTGGAAATAAAGAAGTCGCCCCGTCAACAAGAGCCGAAATGGAACGATTAGAAAGAAAGCTTGACATAAGGAAGCAAAGAGGAGGAGGAAAACCATTCTTTGGCTGCATCCTTTAAATCATAGACTGTCTTTTTTAATTTTTATACTTCGTCTTCACTTCTTGCCTCCTTTGGGGGTTCTATTACGCATTTCTCTCAATCTGACGACCTTGCAAATAAGCAGTTTTCAC